>CM017894.1:4921358-5077264 GCA_008369825.1 Triplophysa tibetana
ATTTTACTCAGATTAAATGATTCGGCCATTACACACTGTTGTGTGCTGTTGTCGGGACCAAGGGTTTTTAAATCGTGATCTAAGGACGTCTATAGATGTTCTTACAGATGAACCTTTACATGAAAAAGAGCATTTCTCTCCTACTGAAACAAATTAAAATAAATAATAGATTTAAAAAAGTTCATTTTATTCAGATTGTCATGACAGTGTTTTCTAAAAAGATGTTTCTTCAAAAAAATGCATTTGAGGGTCCCTAGCCCTGAAACCCTCTGCTCTAGACAATAAACCGCATAAGCACATTTTATTATGTAGTTAAATAGTCTGTTCGACATTCTTCCCATTTGCTCGGCATAAATAGGTTACGAAGATTGTTTCCCAAACGTTAAAACTGCAGTAATCCCATTCTTTTTATATTTTTAGCAGCGTTTATTCTCCATATTCAACAATAAGTGGTTCTCTAGCCAGCTGTCTCAAAGCTCTACAGCGCTATTAAAACTGTGCTTCACCGCAACCCAGGCGTTTCAGACCCTGCATCCGTGCCGCCGCTGAGTATTGTTTAAAGCCATGGGGTATTGTGGAATAGAATGAGGTCGACCAATCTTTTCAAAACTAATTATAATGTTTAAAAACTAAACACCAGAAGCAATATTGGGCCAATAAAACGGAATTAAAAGCTCATTTCTGCGGGGTAATTGCACCACACAGCGCTGATATTAAACACCTGGCATGTGGCGCATCTTTCCGGTTGGTCTCCACTATCCGCAGATTTGCCGGAGCAGAGCGTGTCGGAATTCGAGCGGTTAGAGGTTAGACCCGCAGTCCCAGACGTCAGCTGTAATGATGGCTTTGTGACAGGATGTGATGTCATAATGCCTTTCTTCCTCTATCCAAACAGGCTCAGGGAACGGTCGAGTGATGCGTACTGAGTGTGTCATTGTACATGGGGGTAGATTAAGCGGATGCATTGTGAAAGGCTTTTGGTTACAGCCGGGGCTGTACGTACAGGAAGTGATACAGACATATAGTGGGGGTCAATGGAAGATCCGTTTACCTCTGAAAGTCACCTTTTGTATTGCATCACTGCCGCGTCCTGGCCGGGACCATGTAATGCTTATCAGCATATTAGTAACACTAGAGTTCTTTCTATTACAGCTTTTACCTCGGAACTCTGGGTATACGTGAGGTCTCAGTGTAGAGATGTATTATGGACGGTCTGCAACTAGACTGCTATTTTAGGCTATGGACACAGCTTTTAAAGTCAAAAAGTACAACATGTACCAGGGTAGAGGGATTATGGTATCGGCTGTAAATACCACTGTATTGTGATATAGAACATGGTATTGTATGACATTCCTTTTGATTTATTCATACTTTCGTAAAATGAATAGTAATAACAATAAAAATAGCAGTAATAATAAAAACAACGATAGCAATTCTTATTCTTCTTATTATTATAAAAAATAGTTTTTATAACAATAAATAGTGGTTGTAATAATGAGAACAAGAATAATAACGATTACAATGGTCTTATTATTATTTAAAACAAAAAATAGTAGCAGTAGTAGTACTAGTAGAAGTAATAATAAGAATAATAATATTGATATTTCGTATTATCATTTTTATTATAAATTAGTATAAATAATAATCATATTTATAACAATAAAATAGTAGTAGTAGTAATAATAATTATAACAAAATAAATAAAAAAAAAAGGAACCACAGTACATGTAGCCAAAAATCTTGGTGTTACAATGTGACCATATTCATACGATATTCAGCGATATTCAGTTCTGTTTGGTAGTGATGTAGAATATAAGGATGATTTAAGGTATGCTTGGGGAAATAGAGCTGTATTGTGCACTGAGGTGAGTAAGTGTGTATAAATTGTTGTTTCCGAGATCAAGGCCGGCCTTTGAAAAACGGCCCACTGTCTCACGGCCGGCGAGCTGAAAGAGAAAACATTGATTAACTATCAAATGATTCCAATACGATGATCAATAAGACTCGGCGGAAGAAACCAGAAAAACATCCTCTCATGAATCTTCCTGTGCCTCACACACAAAGGCCATCTTGGTGGACATGGAGGGCTGTAGAAGAGGGGAAGAGAGGTTTTGATGGGTTCCTTTCTTTTTATTTCAGAGACTTAGGATAAAGAAAGATTGGATTAGATGAGTTTAAAAGGATCTTCCTGATCTTTTTAGTTTGACCTGCACTTACCTGACGGTTTCTCAGCTCGACCGCCGAAGACATATCTTCAGTTTGTGGATTTATTGCTGACCCAGAATGAACGCGCAGGTCAGACCGAGGACTAGATTCCCAGCTGTGTTTGTGGTTGACTTAGTGTTTTGAGTTTTCTTTGAGTGTGAAATGTCTTTAATTTAAAGCCTGGCCAAAGTTTCACAACACAATGATGACCAAAGAGAGATTGATTCAGTCACTCAGAATACACATATCATTGGCATACTCTAAAGTATAAAGGATCAATGAATTATTCACTGAACAAATCTTTCTGGTGAACCAATTCAAAAGATTTGAAAAAAGTCCCAAACCAAAGAATGAATATCTACAGTAATATAGTTTTTGTGATTATGCAGACGGGAAGATGAAACAAAGATGTTGTTTTTGGTTGTATGTGAATTGACGCCTTGAGCATTCGGAGAACTAAACAACAGTTTCCAATCCAGACACAGCTGAGCATTCGCTCCTCCTGCTGGGTAGGCCAAAAAGGTCAAAACAGGCAAACGACGGCCACCCAGACTCCCCCGGAGGACCACAGACCCAACAGTTTCCCAGAAGCCCCTGGGGCACATAGCTCAGATGGCATGTCACCTGTGGCACACTGTCAATGTCGTGCATGTTACGATTGACTTTTGTTTGTTCTCAGTGCATTCAAGAATGATTTAAATGTTTGTAGGTCAAGTGGTTGTCAACCAAATGTTTAAGGGCCTGTGGTAGTTGGAGGCGTTTCTTTTTTATAAAACATGCTATACCAATAGATGAAGGTTGTTCAGAAAGGCGTTTTTAGGGTTTATTCAACACTATCTGTTTAGTATTTTGTGTTAATCTATTTTTTAAACGAGATTTGATTACAAACATCTGTATGTGGTCTGAAAGAGAACGCATGTGTAATTTACAGAGACTGCCAAGCCATTATATTCTATATTTTCAATGCAGTCTTGGTTTAATAAGTTGAATTAAGTGTTATTTAACCCATATGATTTACTGCTGTTCGCAGTGCAAAAAACCCCCATTTTTTTTCTCTTAAGGCTAAAGAGGACCTGCAGTACTGTGTTGTTGAGTCTATGTGCCGTCGGAGGTTCTTCCCCTATCTGTGTTCAGCCATTTGCAAACAATACAGCGTGTGACACCTGGCTGGCCCAGAAACACTTCATCTGCGTTCCCACTTTATCTTCCGTTATCCAGGATCGGGACGGTCCCGCCGGTTCCCACACGCACACACGAGCGGTTTAGTGGTACTTCAGCTTTACATGCTTCACATCATTAGCTATCCTCCCTCAATATCAGACAAATAACAACCAGTCCCTGCTCTTCCTCCAGCAAACTCTCTTTCTCTCCCTCGATCAGGGGCCCATTCATTACGCCGTGACACTTTTACTGCCTCTACCTCTCCCAGACCGCGCTGCCTCTCTGGAGAGAACAGATAGAACAAGAAAGAGAGCGCGAACAGGGAAGAGATGGAGTGGAACCAGAAATAGAGTGGCGTCCCACCTCTAATCCCACACACGCTCGCAAAACACAGAAGGAATGACTTGTTTGTCTATGCGTACCGTCGTGTGAGACAACCTCTTGTCCATGTGCTCGCTCGTACAAAGAATTCTGGGAACACCTTGTGTGTCTGCTGTTGGTTTTCTACACAATCGTGTGTGCAAATTCTGCAATGCATCATGGTCTCATACTGTAGTGTGTGTGTGTGGGAGCAAACAAAGATAGGCCACCTGTGTCGAGAAGAGTACGCCATCTACACGCACATTACGCAACGCTGTTTGCACAGGAGAGTGTGTACTCTGATTTGAAGAACTGGTTGTGTAACGCTCACATCTGCAACGCTCACGTGTCGAACACATTTAAAGCTGCAGTCTGTAAATTTTGCCTCTCTGTCGCCCTCTCTGTTAAAACATTGAATTGCAGGTCAATGTAAAAATCTTTACTTGATTTGTCAAATTACATTATATGTGTAATCACACCCGATAGCCTAATTTATTGTCAGTTTGGGTAAAACGGAGAGTTACAGATTATTTTATATACTTTCTCAGTAACTGGTTGTGTAACCCCCGCCCCCCAAAAATTCTGATTTACGATGTAACAGCGCATATGACGCATGGAGCCATTTATCAGAATGCATCTGTGTTGGAATGGGAGCTGGAAGTTCTTTTCTTGCCCGCTGGTCCGAGATATTGATTCCATTGGCCGCACAAGCGTGAAAAGGCGGGACATGGCTCTTTTATGATTGGCTTCTTGATGTGTCAATTACTCTCCTGGAGCGAGTAATGCGTGTGACAGGCGGTTTGTTTATGGAGTTGTTCCGGGTCATGGTCAAAGCCTCACTAAACACACAGGATAGGGAAGGGTTCAGCTCCTGTCACCCCTGGGGAACTCGCTCACCCCTGACTGATGGCATATGAGGACTTCCTTGCTTTTTTAATCTCCTGAGTCCTTATAACTGAAACTATTTTTTAAGAGTTACACAATTGACACAATGTTTAATAAGGATGAAATAAATGTAAGGGTATTATACAAAGATATATGTATAGTTTCAACAATTTCAAAAACATTCATGGAAGATGGTGTGTTATTTTATGTGTTGTCGCTTTCTGCCAAAATTCTTTTTTTTTTCGAAAATAAGTTGCTTTTTAAATCAGACTGTTCTGCGGACAAAATCTACTTTTAATGCTAGTTTACTTTAATGAATATTTTTTGTTATTGGTATTTGTAAGGAATGTAGGGCCTATTTTACATAGCTTTTTTCATCTGTGTTTTAAATCATGTACCTGGTGCACTGAGAAAAATAGCTCTAAAACACTGTCTAAAAACTGAAAAGATGGATTCATTCAGACAGCTTTGCAGCGTGTCGAAACATAAGATGTGACTAACGTACAATTTGTTGTGTGTAATTTTAATAAATGGAGAAAAGGAAAAATAAACTAGTGGTGTTTATTCAAATGGGTTGAAATGAAAAATGTTATAACACGCAACTTTTTCTCTAGAATAAACAGAGCGTTTCTTTTGGTGTGATTTTAATCTTTCTTTATTTCTCTTTGCAGACAGTATTACACTGGAATGCTTCTGGCTTAGGGTGACCCACGGCTCCAAGACTGCCACAAAGCACAACCTCTCCAAAATCAACCCCCGATGAAGACGATTAGAAGAAAAAAACATGAAGGAATGAAAGAAATACGAAACCCTTTATCAACCTGAGTGCCATTCCTTAGCCTTACCCACAATCCCCTACTACTGACTTCACCCAGATTTACAGCGAAAAACCCAATTAGCAAATCCCTGCATGTTGATGCAAAAACAGACGATACCTGGAAATTCAAAAGGGGCTTCCACCAGATATTTTCAGACATTAAGGACTCATTTTCTCTTTCTGCCACCGACGGCCCTCCAGTTCTCCAAACAGATGCTGTTTTACTGTCCAGCATTTTGTATGAGTTCGAAATGGTTTTTGAGGCTCCATCAAGATGGGTTAGAAACGTCAACAGCATTGAGCGTCTTGTGTATATTGTGTACAGAATACCAATACTGGGTTGTTCTTAGAAATTGCCATGTTTGTAAATAGTTCGCAAATTGTACATTTCTGGCATTATGTCTTTGTAGGTTGCGCCCCTTACAACATTTACTCCACGTTTTTATCGGTACAGACATTATTCCAAACAAAAGAGTATTTGTATGCTGTAAACATCCACCTGGAAAGGTGATCTTCATTTATATGTAGTGCCCCCTTAATAGACAACTCAAACATTAGTGCTTGTTACGGAGACATTTATAGAGTGATGTAGACTTAGTTAAAACCTTAACGCAGGATTGAGCGATTACACCATTGACATGAGAGAAACACAATTGAATTCTCTTTATCTGCCGTAGAAACCCCAGCAGCTTCTGATTCCCAGATAACTTCCATCTTTGATTGCCAATGTCCTTGTACAGTTCAGAATTGCATCTTTTTCGCCCCTCCAAACAACGATTATTCTACGCTTGCATCCTCCACACAGATGTTCACACAGGTGACCCTACAGGGGGTCAGGGGGGGCGTGAGGCTACAAAGGAAGGGTCAGAGCGCCTGAGGCAGCGCGGATCGCTCCTGGATAAGCCTCTCGCTGAGTTCCCACAGGCTGAGGGCGGCCGTCGGGTCCTGAGCCTGCGGAGAGGGCAGACAGCGGAAGCAGTTGTTGAAGTACATCCCTCCAAGACCATCCAACTCTGGAGCCACGGCGCAGTAGACCGTAGTGGCCGCTCCCTGTTGCTGCGGAAAGACCAAAAGGACAAGATCAGAATTAACAGCCAATGGATTTTAAGCTGTGATACGACAGTCAAGAGAAATGTGGAGGACGCAGAGAAAATACCAAAGACAGATAACACCGATGCCCAGTGTACGAGTCAATAAAACCACCCGAGACCGTTTTGTTCCCTCCTAAAACTGATCTTAAGAATGGGAAACCTTTCAAAAGGACAGAACCCATGAACTGTGAGTTTGTTCAAATGGAATTCCTGTGTAACGTGGTACATCAAACCCACATCAAACAAACTGCATGCTTACATATAGGTACCTGCCAAATATTAGTCTAGGAACCACTGGGATGAGCTGGTTTATGGTGAACGTGTTTGTATTTCTGGCAAGTTCTATAAAAGCTTGTAAGGTGCACTCAAAACGCTGTTATCTTCTCATGGGTTCAGCAGAAAAATCAAGCGACAAAGGGCAACAATAGCAATGACATGCACTTGATGGTTTCTGCGCAATAAGTAGGAAAAACAGGATATATTATCTCAGAAACTGGAACTGAGAAGTATTCAATTGGCAGGTATATTGTATATCGCTTGTACGCCTGCCAAGAAACACACACACACGCAAAAACAGTATAGTTGTAGATACTGTACATAGCAGAAAGGATCCGCTTTAGGGAAGTCTTGTAAAGACATCTGTGGGGCAACCTGCCAAAACTGTCCATTTATCTCATGTCAAAGGGATTTCTGGATGTCATTGAGTCAATGGGGACTTTCTGTCACTGCTGCAGAAAGCGTCTACATAGACACACACACAAACACGGGTGGAATTTGAATCCTAAAAAAGGAAGATTCAGTGCAAAGATAATGGGGGACGTACAGTTCAACACACACACATGTGAAAAAGCACACAAGGGGCGTTTACACGGACTGACTGGAAGTTCTTTTTTTCTCTAATAAGAGTCAACAACAAAGTCCGTTGGCAGTGCAAAAGAGTTTGGTGACCTCCAGCGGCTTAATCGCTGTCGGTGTAAACGCCCCTTAAGACGGCAATAACTGGAGTCACTTTGTCAAACTGCACAGGTGTAGAAAGATAAGAAGATCATTTTTGCAAATGTTTCCACAAAACCTTTTCTTCAAACACTCCCCCACTTTCCACTGTTCAACACACAGTCAGATCTGACACAAACTCAATATTCGTTGACCCAGAAGTCGACATACCCTTCAAACAGACTGTCAGGTAAAGGTGTTTCTCCATATTACAAAAGTAATCCCACCCTTACCGCCAATTTTGAATAAAGCGCTTTGTATCATTTACCTTAAATATACAACATCCTTGTATATCCGACACCTTTTCTCGTCCCTTGTTTGATCGTTTACACAAAACAAACGACTCCTCGCATGTCTTGCAGATGCTCGGCACTCTTCCGCATGGTCAATCGCCAGCTAATTGTTTGGGCGGTCGGCTAGCCCCGGGTGTTTTAACCGTCTCGGGTAAAGAGGAATGAAGATACCGAGGAAAAGAAAACATGTCAGACAGAATTAGAGCCGACACGCAGTTCAAATGTTTCCAGGCGCGTCTTTCATGTCCCCTCTCACAGAAGGAGCCGCTTCACATGTGACTCCTGCAGGAAGTTAACTTCTCTGAGACGCGCATGAAATGGGGCGGCCGCTTTATCTTCAAAAAGTGCAGGAGCGTCTCAGATGTGAAAAAAGCCGAGGCCAACATTTAGGAGATCGCCTGGCAGGCATTTACAGGGAGACGCACCGATGGCCAACTCTTTAAACGCGCGCAGACGCGCAACAGTACAAAGACTTCAGCTCATTTAAAGAGCCAAATCAACAGCTGTAGCTCAAGCTGGCAAAAACTGTGACAGAACGCTTGTTAGAACACACACACACAAGCATTTGGGAAGAAAGCCAAAGCTGTAGTCGGGAATTCAGCGAACAAACTTCTCCCATCCCCATTTAACTGTAGTTTGTGTGTTTTTCTCTATCTGTGTGTGTGGGTAAACGTGTGTCAGACGACCGTCTTTTGAAGTACACAGATGCTGCATGTTGCTTTGGTTAGCGCGGCAATAAACATGACATCAAAAGGACGGATCTTTCTGGAGTCTTACCTGCTTTTGCAGCGATAAGTTAATACATATTTGAAGCCGGGGACATGAAAGGACAGAAAATGTCACTCAACCCCTCTAGACGCTAAACCCCACGCAGTCAGTCAATATGCAAAGATGCACTTTATGGATTCACCGCTCTTGTAATTACATTTAATGTTGTCATATGCACAAAAAGGTATTTGCACTCTTTCAAAAGAAGCTGTGTGAAATCATTTTTCAGGTCGGTAATGAATAGCTCGAAAGGGAAACCGGCAAGACGTTGAGCAAATTGTCCAAAATCCCTCTTAGCTTTCCATTAGCCCATTAGGATTAACAAATGTGCTCTCAAATCCAAAACCGCAATAAAAGTTTAGAAATCGCAGTAGTGGTCTACAGTATTGATTTTCATAATGTCCCAATCTTTTATAAGTATGTTCTCTGTGCCCCTCCTGGACTTGTTCGCGTCAACCATACACGCCTACTTTATCCAGGAAACAAAAACTAACTACGGTTTGATAAAAGTGTAGTAATCATGCTATTGGCGTGGTTTTTTTCTAGTCAGTAAACTGGTTTCCCAGCCTAAAGTGACCAGTCAAAACCAGCTAGCCGAACAAAGCACATTAGCCTAGTGATCAAAGTAGCCACAGTGTTCTTCACACGGCCTTGATTTCACCTCACGCTGACTGGAATTCAGTCCCCACCACTTCAAAGTTAACTCTAACACACTCCGTAAACATGCACATGCTCCATTACGGCAGGGCGCTTATGCCCTCTGTAATGACGTGATGTGAAGACTAGCATGACTCCAGATTAACAGCACTAATGGTTGTAAAGTGTGATTTCGGCGCTGGCTAGCATGATACCGTCCCTTAGCCAAACGACCCTGAACTCTTTCCTGAACACACTGCGTAGTCTACCTAAAGTATCCGAGACGTTGGACGAACACATGGTTCAATCCCAGCAGTCCCATATCGCCCTTCACCGCCTGAATAAAGTTAACACAGAACTACTGGCTAGCTTTTTTCGACTTTATTACTGTAATCGCTATCTGAATTACAGCTTAACTCGCACACGCTCCCCGTTCAGACGGCTAGATGGTTCAATTGGGGTTTCGTACATGTGGTTTATTAGAACTTTGAACGCGGAATACATTCCCATCAAGCTTTCTCAGATGCATCCTCACTAAATATAGATCTGTGATTGATCCATTGAGGCTCATGGCTGAAATACCATTTCCTTTCCCCTTTAGCGGTGGGACAATAATAGGCTTTCTAACCGTGAGCCTCCTGCTTTGGTGTATTTAGCTGCGGGAGATATCGAGATTGGATTGTCAGACTAAATAAGAGAACACGGATCTTATTGCCGTTACGCTGAACCTCACGGCACATGACCCTGATGGCTCTTTTGGGCCGATAAGCTGTATGATAAAATACATTAACATACCGGCCGGGTACTGCTCCCATTTATCAAAGCCCAGGCCTGAAAATGAAGAGCTACTTATCGGTTAAACCACTGGTGACCCAGCTTTTACATCTGACGTCGACCCAACACTCTAACTTCTTTTAAAAACGTATGATGAATAGTCCCTCATTGTGCGTGTATTCAACGGAAACTTTCATTATTCCTGCAGCAATACTGACAACCAAACCAAAGCAATTCAAATAAAAAGCAACATTTACATAAGCTCCTCTATAAGATATTGAAAGGAAGTGAACGTAGGAAAGTATTGCAATAAGTATATCACTTTCCCTATTGAAATAGAACTGAAGTCTTCCGGTATCAAAGGCAATTATTAATCTAAACCGCAAACAGAATATCCAAATAAACAGTTTTCTAAGCAATAAATAAGACGTACGGTAAATGAAATCAGTACAGAAATCGTAGAGGTCATTTCTGTTTATGCAACGGCTCTGGGTAGCCCCGCCCACAGTGGACTCTGATTGGTTCTAAATCCTGCTCCCTATAACAAAAGTGTTCCGAGCATCTGGTTTGGATGTAGAAGTAGTCCATTTCCATCGGGCCCTGAACAAGCGTTAAATGTTTTAATGACCTACAAGTACACACAATACACACCCGATGATGTTTGACTGTATCTAGTGTACAAATTGTGATTTTCTCCACTTTTACCATCAGTATTAAAGTCCTGTGCTGGATGATTCATACAGTAGTTGGCAGACGTAGTTTTTTTTTTCTTTCTAGTATCCCCGTGTACACTGCGTGCTGGTGTCGCCATACAGCGTGAATGGCTGTGGTACAGTAATTTCTACAACAGACTCATTTAAGAATAACTTGACGAAGCGGGTCCTGACCTCATTGGGTACCAGTCATTTCCATTTGCTTCAAGAAAAGGTCGTTCAGTCTGGCATCTGGCATTCCTGCATGTGATAGGTTTAAAAAAACACTGTAAATGATCCCGTCATGTTGTGGGACATCTGTCCACCTCTGCAGTGGGTTTTTCTGTGTTGAACATACATCTGTAAATATCTAACAGCTATGCATGCCGACACTCTAGAAGTTGGTTTCAGGTACTTTTATAATCAAAATCACATATGGCATGTGCTAAAAAATGTTTAAAAAAAGAAAGAAAAATGGAATCAAGAAAAAGAAACGTAATAAAATGATTGGTCAAATAAACACATGTAGAAAAATTGTGACTATCATTATTATTTGAGTTTTGACCTTGTACCTTTTTGGGTTTTCCAGCTGTTAAAAGCAGTTACGTCTTTGGCTGTCATCCCCACTGTGCTTATTCCAATGTTTTGAGAACTTTTGTAAGAGGGTTGAGGCAAACACGATATCAAACAAAATAGTGATATCGAGGTGGGACGGGGGGGGGGGGGGTGGTTGTAATATATATCTGATTGTGGCCCTAGATTTCACAAGCAAGCATTCCCATGTAAACCATAACTGAAGATGTTTTGTGTATATGGAATTTTAGTTTCTATTGTTTTTGCCTCCTGGTTGTGAAATTCAACAGCAAGAACTCCATTTTAAAGGCAAATGTGTTTTATTTTATCTATTGTTTTTTTTGGTTTTGTTTTTAATACTTGCACTCTACTATGACCTGTTTTTCATTATTTAAACTGTGTGGTACCTGAATTTGAGTATACGCCCATGTACTGATTGACATTTACACCCAAAAATAATGTGATCAGTTTTGCCTCAGCCCTATGCAATGATGTGGATATTTATGACAAACCCAGAGACTTCTGAAGTCTTATGAAGTTTAAGGATCTGGTGGAGGAAAAGGGACCGTTTTTATAGGAATGTTTCTTTCCTATTCATGATGATCATGATAGCTGGAGGTATCTGATTTTTAATCTGTGCTAAAGATATTTTAAATTTAATAAATAATCATTGTAACAAGATGTTCACTGGTTTGGTTCTTTGACATATCATATGGTGTACTAACTTCACATCTTATTTTAAATTTAAAGGTGATGGTGACTTTAATAATTCATAATAAAGATGGTGCCATATAATGCTCCTCCATATTTCCCTCAGTTCAACACTCTAAACCTATGAATTGACTTTGTACCAGTCAAAAAATCATTTGCGGCAACATAGTTGTTATATTACAAAAATGGGGGAGCAACTTGGTTTCCTTTCATTTTAATTTTACCCTTCCACCTTTCATTTGTATGCACATCTATCAAAACTAAATGTGATACATTTTATAAAATAATAATAAAATAAAAAATGTACGGCAACACTTTCCTTGAAGCATGTATGTATAATGCATTAGTTATTAAAGGGTACAATGCATTTTAATTCTTCATAATGTGGGTTGTAATGCATAACATGTAGTTGTTAAGAATTATGACCAATTTAAAATGTGTAGTGTAACAATGAATTGCAAAGTGTTATACTGTATTAACTACAATTATTTTTAAGACATAACAATGCTTTAAAACTACTTTTATAATGCATTATACATACATACATACTTCAAGGAAAGTGTTACCAAATGTTCTTTTAAATATAGTTTAATATTGTATTAATAAATTTAAGGTTTTTAGATATTTACAGATTTTGGGAACATGTTGGCAAAACTTGCTTATCTTATTTAAAAGAATTAAAAACGGCAAGCTCATGGGTTTGACATCCTAAGGTGGACAAACAACATTTAGTTAAGGTTAAGCACAAAATCCCTGACTATTTGTTGAAGAAAATAAAAAATATATTTAATTTCCTAGAGAGTAATAAGAGTTAAATTCTTTCAAAAAGTTTAGACAGTAATTTCTGGATTTTGTAAAGAATATTGTGTTAAAATCAATAGGGAACGGCGCTAAACTTTCATAAATCATGTTAGTTTAGTCGTACCACCCTACCTCCCCCTAACCAACCTGCTAAAACCTCTGTCACAAAAGAGAGTGAAAAACCAATCCCAGCAACATTTACGTGGCTCCTGTTTCTTTATTTCATTACTCTCTCTCGGTCCATCTGTTTTTCTCTCTTTTTTGTTTACCTTAGCATTCAGCGGCGGTGCTCTCAGCGAGCTGACAGCTCATCTGAGCGTGCTCCAGCCAGCTGTGAGGGGGACACTGGGTAAAGAGTAAACAGCCGCGATGGCCATTCTTTCTGCCCAATGAACCGCCGAAGAGAGGATTTACACCACAAAACACACTTCACAAGCTCTGAGCGCACACACTTCCACGGCCCGTGGTCCGAGAAACGGAGGAATAATGGTCCTTTCAGAATACAGGGCCTCGGACTGAACCATCTAATGTACATATAGAGTCATAGAGCAAACAGAGCCAACGGCACATGAAGCAGGAACACAACAATAGGGCGCATCTGCTCTAGACTCAGAAAATCAACAATAGATCCGGAGGTCAAGGTAAACCAGAGGTCATGGCACAGGTGAAACAACTGCAAGAGAGAGATGAAAAAGAAACGCAATGTTTTTTACCTATAATCGCATTAACAGTTGACAGCAAGCTACACAACAGACACAGAAAGAATGAAATTCTTAAGAACTATGGACGTAAACCAAACTCCGCTCATGTACATTTTTTGGCTCTTTACCTATTTTAAGTATTAAACGTCAGGGTTTAACGTCATGTGACATCATTGCGACGGACACGATACTCTTCACGGCACGGCTTGATTCGCAAAACGTATAAAACTAGAAGAGCACCATCGGCTCTGAAGAAATAACAATGGTAACAATTGCACGACACAGACAAAATGACAAAACGTGTAAAAGGAAGGGAGGGATTTCAGGACCACCATTGTCCTCTAACCCACGAGAATCCCATCCAGAACGGAGGGATGGTAAAGGATGATCAATGTGAGCGCAGGACTGCCGGTGAATGAGACTTGATTATTACACTCTCGTATTCTTTTGTCAGGGCCATAAGGAAGCAGGACCTTGCCCCACCACATGCATTAAATCCTATTAAAATCGCCTTCATTACAGTAGAGGCCTGTGTGTAATGGAATGGGGAAAGGCGCCCTCCGTGTCCCCCGAGTCTCGTTCTACTGATGGTGGAGCCCATTCCCACAAACCCATTCTCACTCTCTCAAGGGTGAGTAATAACATTCATGTTGGTGAGGTGTGCCGAGCTGAGCGGCCCATGTAGATTTCCACAGCCTTGGGACAACCGTCTGCAGATGAGATTTTTCCTTTTTTCCTTTGGTTTGTTTGTTTTTGTCTCGGTATTGTTTGAAAAACAGCCTCCCTATGTGATTAAAACACAGCACGCGATCACAAGGCGCTGTTAATATGAACATACTATATAGAACTGGAACCTAATTATTACATTAATTAATGTAGCTGCTCTTACTTTGTATTATTTATCAGTCCTATATTTCAAACTTTTCCATTTAAAATCTTTCATAAGAATGTATACGAGTCACTTTACTGCTCGTGTAAATAAGGCCGTCCAGGTAAAAACACATGAATTATATCGGTAATGTAAAAATGAAACTTATCAATCCTGCTTTATTTATCTGTGTAATACATATCAAATGTAAAAAAATCACTGTCGCATCTGAAGTGAAATTTGGTTCATTTTAAGTCCATTAAAATAATTAAACCCTAATTTTCTGTAATATTACAATTTAAATAATAATATACATGGTTATAGTGTTCGTCTAATTTAACTGGATAATAAAACAAATTTAAATGCTTTAAGAACTGAAAAAGAAATCAAATCAAACCTCTTAATAACATATTATTTTGTTATTTGCTGTTTAGTAGATTAACTAAACTAAACTTAAGTTGAGGTTAAGTTAACCAAACCAAACCAAACCTGGTATGGCAGTATAAACAACCAAAAAATAACATCCCTGGCATGATTTCCATTCACAAAGTACATTATACATGAACTATTGACACACGGTCTCAGTTTGGCTCACTTTAGAGCTCAGTTTGCATCGGTTCACATGTCAAAATTCATGCGAACCGTTCCGAGGCCCTAAACAAATCAACGTGATAGAAGACATTCTGAAACAGAGGGATTGAGAGAAAGCTCGCAGTGGTGTAAGTAAAACAATCAGTGTGAAAGACTTTCAAAATCTAGTGCTGTTTTTTAGTCAGCTCAAGAAAAACACAGAAACCCAGAGAAATGAAATCAGACAGAGTCTAAAACATGGCGAGTGCGAGGAATAAACACAGTTCAAGCGGCAATTATCCACCAGCCCATCCTTCCCACGCTAACAGAAGATAATGTGGCCGACGTGGACCCCGCTGTCCGATAAGATCCAGTGCGTGTCAGGCGTCACACGTGTGGAGGGCGAGGAGGAACGCCAATGGGAGGAGAGGGGTGAAGGAAAGGGGGGGACACGGAGCATCCAGGGGGAAAACGAGTCGACTCGGAAGGACTTGTGCAGCCACTGTGAAACTATCTGGCTTTTATCTTTCAGAAGGACTTCCGAGGTGATCCGAAGAAGGCAATTATTTTCAGCTAATAAAAGCAACATATGCTAAGACAATAAAAGTCCTTATTGGACATCTATTCATTAAAACGGGAGCTGTAAAAAGAGAAGAAGTTTTGCACGGCGACGGGATTTAAAATGAATCAGAAAATCAGCTTAAAGCTCGCCGTTCGGCTACGCTCCGAAATGAGTTGAATAAAACATAAGAGGGGTGTGGGTTTATTGGGCGTACTCTGCGCTTTCAAAGATCTTTGAAGGAGGGAGAAATTGGCAGCTATTTAACCCTGCTCATTCATTTCCGCGGAACGTTATGACTACAGGTCACAGGAATAAAGGAAATCGCGGGGAGGAAAAAAATCAGTTTGGTTGTGACTGCAGGTCTTTGGAGTTTGATAAAAGAGCTTAGAAGTCTCTCGCCCTCTGCACCTGTGTCCACTTCAAAAAACCTCTGCTCATTTGTTCCCCTCGCTTAGACCCGATTACATTCTTTCCACGGGAATATGTTAAAGAATTGCTGTAGGGACGAGCTGATGATATTTCAGGAGTATTTCAAAGGGGCTTGATAACAGACTAGGGACAGCACCGTACACATAACTGAACGGGGTTCCAATCTCAGGAAACACTGCTAAAATAAACGTACAGCAAATAAACATTGAATGAAGTGAGCAAATGTATTGTAAATACAATATTGTTTGCATTATTGCACATGTATTGTAAATATGAACACAAGAGTGTTTTGGGGTCACGGGGGACACGGGGGGGGGGGGCTGAGCCCAGGGACTGATTTTAAGGGGACACAGTGTGTCATTTCAGTCACAAAAAAATATTTGATACATGAAAATAGTAGAATTTACTGGATATGTGGTTTAAATGATAAAAAATACAGTTTATAAATTATTAGTCGAATGTTTATCGTCGCTGTTCTTCGTAAACCTTTCATGTCCAAATATGTTCTTCAGAAAATGGCAAATAACTCAATTTTACTTAATTGAATTGTAAGTGTACAATAATTAAATATGGTTGTCCAGGTGGACATGCACTTTTTAAAGCTTTTTATTAAATAATGATTTATGTAAAAAAGAAAAATCACAAAATATGGAGATACAAGGTTTAAGAAGGACGGCAAGCATTATGCTAGTACATATAATGTGTATATAAATTGTATAAAATGATGAATATAAAAAATGTAAAAATGTCCCCCAAACTTGGCCACTTCCACTATGCTTAGGGTAAATTTTGTAAAAAAAAGTTTAATATTGCGAATCAATTTTGACCTACACATTGGTATCACATTGGTCTATTTCAGCTTTTTTATATACGTTTTCATGCACCAAATCATATCACCTGCGATGCCATAGAAAAAACATTTCTGGTTCTTTAAAGGACCTTTTAAATCAAAGCTCTGTATAACATTTTCCGTAGTTGCATGATATTGCATGATATCATTACTATGTTCTGTGACTTTGTGTAGCATCTTATTTTAAATAAAGTTTAGAAATTTGAATATAGATTTTTTGACATTTTCCCAAATGATCATTCCCAGTAGCTCTTCTTTGACACTAACCGATAAACAACACAAAGCAGTATTTTGTAGCGGCACACTAGTTCTTCTTTCTGAAGGCATCCTCTCTCTCACACTCTTGAGCCTACTGTAGTTCAGAGCACAAACTCCATGCGTGAGCTTGTGTGTTATTAGTGCACCTGATCGTTGTGTAATGGAGGCACGGGGCCGTCAGCGAGCAGCTCAGAGTCCCAGTCAAGCTCAGCTTAGCTCAGCTAAGTCAAGCCCAGCAGAACACAGGTGGATTAATAAGGCCAAAGACAGGTGCACTCTCATCCAGTGCACCCACCTCTCTAATTGGTCTCATAAGGCCCCCTGTGCTCGGAGACTGTGCCTGCGGTCCTGAAGATTCCTTCACTCCAGCACACACACACACCTGTGAGACGACGAACACTCACAGTCTCTCATTAGCAGGACTCGAGGGGTGTCTGACTTAATAAAGTCATTATTACACCTGCGACTCCAAACTCAGAGACAGACAATCTGCCAAATGTTTATATGCACACATAGACACTCAGCTCTGAACATAGTAATGATTACAGGATCAGAATATACTGCATTACTAAGAATAAATACAAATAATTAAAGGAAAAAAGCCAAATATTGTTTTAAAATCTATTTGGCCATTTTCATATATATATATCTTAGTCACATCCTAAAAGCGTATTAAGTGAATTATTCTGCTTGTGCATCACAGTTGAGATCAAACATTTAACTAAATCTTTTCTTTTAGCTCTTTCCACTCTGAAAAATAAACAATTGTAGACCAACGTTGTTCCCATTCAAGTCAGAATCAAACCATTACACATTAGCACGACAGCTCGATCTGTCTGTAAAACATTTTTGTTGTTGTTTTTTATGATAAAAAGTGAAACTGCCATCTTTACAAAAAAATCCTTCTACACCCCTGACAAAAACGTGGTTTAATAACAAAAGCCTCTGCCCCGCCCCTTTCCAAACCGATTGGCAATGGTGCCCGTGCCAAACAAAACTTTCATTAACATGAATAACACTTTCTAGCGTTCCACTTAAAGGTAAGAATCTTGCTCGGCTGCAGCGCAGAACACTGGAGTTAATGAACTGAGCAAACAGATTATTTTCCAATAGTGAGAGAGAAGTGTTGACACAATACTGTACAAACCCGCGGCATAAAGGGACCGTTCGGCATAATTGTCTCGGCACAATAAGATCATCTCCTCGTGACAATGGCCTTCTGAGACATATTTTATGCATTTCTGCTATTGCACACATAGCTCCGCTGGTTAGATTCATTGCATTCACGATACAATTACACAATCATGCAGGAAGAAAATACAAGTGAACATTATTGTGTGATAATATAATACTATTGAGAAATGTATTGAAAAGTGTAAATGAAAATTTCAACATTGAAACTAATGATGAACACAAAGATTGTTATTGTGTAAACTGATAATTCGGTTAATCATTTATCGTTTTTTATAAAGTAATCACACATATAATTAAAGTGTTAACTAACTGTATTCTGCCATCTCATCATAAATACTTGTTTATATATTTGGGGAAAAAATGCCGTCAGAAAGATAACACAGTTGGTCATTTTACTAGATCATATTTTCATCCTTTATAAAACTACCAGGTGCTTCTTAGAAAGATTTTGCGATAACATGATCATATTTCCACAAATAGACAATTATGATCATGAATTGACATTTTAAAACCCTGACCTGCTGACAAAATGTCAACAACAATATAAAAAACACATATGCCAATAAACCAACATATTTTCAAACAAAGGTCTAGCCTCTTAAAAATAAAGGTGCTTAAAAGGTTCTTCACAGCGATGTCATAGAAGAACCATTTTGGTTCCACAAAGAACCATTCAGTCTAAGGTTCTGTAAAGAATTTCTGTTACTTTTATAAAGAACCTTTTTTCACCACAAAGAATATTTTGTGAAACCGAAAGGTTCTTCAGATGTTAAAGGTTCTCTCAGGTTTTGAGACACTTTTTTGTATTTGTATATTGGAAATTTGAGTGTGTAGGAATATTTGTATACACGTTGCTGTGGATTGCATCAATATGCTTGTATTCAATTGTATAGAAATATATATTTAATGAAACAAAAATCCATTTTTTGGTAATTTTAGTTCAATGCTTTAATGCTTCTGCCAAAACAATGTAGTTTAATATCTTTGAAGACTCTCCATTTGGGGGCTTTTCTCGCCAGATATTGATTTATACCAATAATCCGATTCATAACTCAACGTATCACGTCATTAATTTGATTGAAAAAATTATAAATGATTGACAGCTGTAATATAAAAATCCAACTGAAAATTGTTGGCTATTTGATACTAGTTATTTTTGAACACCCGACCCTAACTGATCTCTTTGTCTCCTGAAAGGACTGTTTTTGTGAATGTTTTTATGAGCGTTACGCCCTTTCCTCGCTCCGCCGTCCTCTTCTCCTGAATCTTTCTCTCGTTTCGCGGGTCCGTGGAGGTCGTTGGTGGGACTTGATCTTAAATAAAAAAGTATTACTGCACCATTAAGCGCGGATTGTAATGATATTAATTTGCCAAGACTGTGTCATTTTCACAGGAGAGCAACTAGCAGAAAACATTATGAAAATGTCGGAGAGGACTGGTAATTGAGTTGATTAGTGTGACCTTGGTTGGGAAGGTAATAGAGGGGCGAGTGAACGAAGCGTGTGGACTAGAGTTATGACTCTCTCTCTCTCTCTCTCTCTGGTAGCTTGTGAAGAGAGGGGTTCGCTATATGTTGGGGGTGACCGGGAGCGGCGGCCGCTCGCTCTGACAGAGTAATACGCTGTGACTAGCCGAGCTTGTCGTGCTACTTAGCGCTTTTTCCCGGAGAGTAATGAGGGTGTGAGGAGAGGGGCTCTGTGCTCGTGTAAAGGCCCGGGCCGGGCCTAGCGCTGAGATTAGCCAATTCAGAGCCAAAAAAGCTTTGCATTTAGAGTAGATCTCAGCTTAGCTACAGATGTCAAACATAAAGTTAATATAACGTTAAATACCAAACGAATTAATCTATATTCCGCAAGTTGCTTTTTGGGTTGTTTTTTCTCCGGAAAATAAGAAGCGCAGGACACAAATAGCATATGTTTGCATCGCTGCAGTGTCGTCCTCGGGTATCTGCTGCACGAAAAAAAGTGCTTCACTTCTGTTTTATGACTTTTATGGGGTAATGAAACTAATGAGCTGATGTCCAACCCCCTCCATTTCCTCCACGCCGACTGTGTGTCTGTCAGGAGCAGCTGAGAGACCGAACATCACCCCATCAAACCCATATAAACCCAAGAGTTCAGTGCATACGCAGATCAATGTTTAGGATCAAATCCACTTTGATATTATATTGTAAAAGGGGTCATATGACACGGAAAAGACAAATACTAGTGTTTGTTTTAGATGTAATGCAATGTGTTTACATGATTTGAGATTCAAAAACGCTGTATTTTCACATATCATGCATGTTTGTATCTCATCTTTGCTTCGCCTCTTTGTAACACGCAGATTTTTAACAAAGCTCATAGCTCTGAAAAGCGAGGTGTGCTGTGATTGGCCAGTTCACCAGTGTGTAGTGATTGGTGGAATATTGCACACGTGAGATGGAAATGTAACTCCTCTGACCATATTTGGAACATCAGGTTCCTCTTCAATTGTACTGACAGGTACACCACCTTACTTGTGTGTACATTTGGGCGGTCTTAATTAAATCAGACCACCAACTGATGTAGATTTGTGGGGGTGTGGTTACACGAGGTGTTTCAGGCAGATCTGGGTTAGCATTCGCTTTTAGATAGAATGCATCTTTTGTTCCCACACTTTTATTTGTGCTATTTCACATACCAAACACACAGAGAAACACGTGTTCACGCCATATGACCCCTTTAACTTAAAACCCCCACAGTTGGACTAAATGCTCTGGTGTTTGTCAGACTATTGAGCCAAACCTTACAGACCCCTTTGCAAGATGTAAACACTGCGGTCCATTTAAAAAAATTTTTATATATTTATAATAAAATCTTTAAGATATTTGGGTAACACTTAAATATAGGGTGCTATTTTTTTTTTTATTTAGTTAATGGACTGGCTAACATGAACTAACAATGAACAATACTTCCACATCGTTTATTAATATTATTCATGTTCATTTTAGCATTTACTTATAAAATATAAAAATCAAATGCCGTCGCTGTTAACATTAGTTAATGCACCATGAACTAACATGAATAACTGTTTCGGCATGAACTAACATTGACACGGATTAATAAATGCTGAAAAACTAAATTGTTCATTGTCAGTTAATGTAAGCTAATTCACTTACTAACGTTAACTTATAGCACCATATTGTAAAGTGTTACCGATATTTGTTTTAATATCTTGATTTGGTTATAAATTAGTTGTACACCACACTGAAACACAAAGTTCTTCAGGACAGTGTTGTTTATGTAATCCGTAGTGCTCTGTACAGTAATTAATGTGTGACAACTTGCCCCATTCTCACGTCCAGTCTTCAGCAAGCAGTTTTTGTCTTGTTTCGTGAGCAATCACGACCACACAAAATGTACTACTTTAAGAACGGTATCAATTTACAATCACCTCACACGGAAGGACAAAACTCATGTTTCGTGATACTTACGGCATGATGGACACGTGGATCAAAACAAAAGTAAATGAAGCGTGCACTCATTCCCTACTTTCACCGAGTCACATCAGCAGATCGCCTTTGTGACAATTACAGCCTCAGAATGACTGGAGATTAGTAAGAGACACATATTTATCAAGTCTGTAATGTGCACTGGTGTTTTTTGCTGGTATAAATATATAAGCGTTCGAGCGATGAGATCTTTTTAATGGAGGATGCTGCTATCCAGAGAGCAGATTGGCCAATAGATTTTCATTTATTCCTTTAGCTGCCGCTTTTATCCAAAGTGACAAATGAGAATAATGCAAGCCGAAGTGATTAATACGAGCACGTTAGTGCAGTGATGGATGATATATAACACAATTTAATGATAGCAAATGAGAAGTCAACATACTGGCTGATATTAAATTCACAGAACAGAATCTTTACTGCCACATGACTGGATGTTGAAAATTGGAAATGAATCTAAAACTAAAACAGCTGTTCCACCGGATCATGAATGTTGGGATGTTGCATCAAATGTGACCATTTTATGGGTTAATTCAAGGCAGCAGTTTAGTTCGTCACTTTTGACGCAACACAGTTTTGAAAATGACGAAGCATATTTAGAGTAAATAGTGATCAAATATAGACTATCACTTGAATGCTATTTATTTTGGATAAAGGTGTCTACAAATGCATATATATATGTTAATGTAATTCATATAAATTTGTTTAATTGTTTAATCTTTCACGCCACAGACAACCAATCACAGACAAGTATTAATAAGAGCAGTGTAGAACCAGCATTGTATGGAGACACCCAAATGACTGCAAATCAACCCAAACATGTCGTGCACTCATTCATTCGCACGCTTGTGAAGTGGCGACAGAGGCCAGACAGATTTGTGTCCTTATCAGCTCGTGCCTGCCCATTGACCCAGTAGCTGACAGACCTGACCACAGCGCGCACGCACACACACGCAAACACCCGCCGTGCCGCATACATTACTGCTGACACTCCACATTTAATTATGCCGCTGTCAGCCGCAGCCCCTCTCCTCAAATTCATTTTAATAAACTTTCTCTATCTCTACGTTTCTTCTAACCAGCCTCACCCACCCCCCTCTCTCTCTCTCTCTCTCTCTCTCTCTCAAGGTTAGCGCTCATGGAGTCACCTTCAGTGTCGGCCCCCAGGGCTCTCACACACAATGCACACACGCAAGTTCACTGTCTCACACAGACACAATAACACACAAACAATATTGTCTAATTGTGTTCACATTTTTCTCATAAATCAGAGTCCACAATTTGGCCAATGAATGTTGATGTCGATTTTTTCCATTTGGGATGGGAATGAAAAAAAAAGATAAAGATACAACTTATAGCAATTTGGTGGGATTTCCCCCAATTGTATTTCTTAATTATATGATTTTTAAAAATGGTTTAATTTTCAGACATTTATAATATTGATTGATCCCATATAAAGTATCAAATCAAATGCTTCATAGCCGAACATAACTAGAAATATTTGCAGTTTTTATATTAAATTAACCATTTTTGAAGGTCATACAAGTACAATTTTGCAATTGCAGGCTTTAAACATACATACGTAAGAACACTGATATAATTCTGTATTTTTTAAATCAACACTGGGTCTTTACTGTATATAAGTCTCATGTATCAGTTACTGCACTTCTATCTGTCTTTCTGTGCGGGCTTTGCTCTCTAGGTAAAGAGACGGTGAACCGGCTGATGAATTTTATTAGTTACAGTGTTGAGCACCTGAGACTCATTACAATTAGGTGTGAGCATTCATTAATGAAGAGAACGCCCTTCAACTCCATTAAACACTCCCTAAAGTACAAAAAAACGTATTTCCATGAGATGATAAATACATTTAAATAAAGATTTTGGTTAACAAGACTGACCAATATTGGTATTAAATAGCAATAGTTATGTTTGCGTTAAATAGAAGCAAGGACTACCATATTAGTAAAGGGGTCTCTCTCTGTCACACACACACAAATACATCCCGTTATCTATTTACTGAGCAAAGCGACACAAAACAAACTTGATTTTTTTGAATTAACAAGTAATAGATATATAGATATATTATATTAGGGATGCACCGATATGCACATTTTGGCTGATAAAGATAACCGATAATTCTTTAACATTGGAAGCCGATAACCGCAGATACTAATACTAATACTTAATAATGTCATTTCATATCATTTAATTCTATCTGCTGTAGGAGAACATGTAAAGTGTGTATGTGTGTGGGATGTGTTGTGGTACGGGGTTCCTGGTAGACTCTACTGGTTGGGGAACAAATGTGCCCAAAACAATAGCATTACCAAAAAAATAATTGACCTTGTGGGGACATTTATAAAAATGAGAAAAAAACATGTAACTCATACTAAATGCAGTGAAAAGTACCCCAAAAACTCAACGTGTGTGTGTGTGTGTGTGAGTGTGTGTTGAGAGCTTTTGTGAAGTGCTGCTAATGATTGAGATTGAGTCTATTACATCCGTGACCTTTCTCTATCTCTACAGCCTCTATTAGCAAAGAGCCACATCCTAAAACAGACATTAAGAGCAGCAGAGGAAATGTATTCTTTCATTAAAAACATCCTGCATTATTAATTCTGCTTAATATATTCAGCGTGCAACCTTTGCCATATCTGCGTCTCTGTATCGTGGGACACGGAGAGATTAGAGAGTAAGTGAGCATAACTCGGTCAATGACACAGATGGAGGGATTGTATCTCAGAGGATAAGAAAAGATGACAACAATTGTATCATTGATGTATTCCAAACTTAAAGTACAAAAAATACCTTCCAACTATTACAAATGAATACATGGCAGAACCTTGTTACAGTGAAGGTATCAGTTAACCATTTCTGATGTAGTACCATGAATCATTAAAAACATGGTATTGCTATATAGTACAAGTTTAAATAACATACTTTGCCATCAACAAGAAAAACAATATGATCGCCTCAAAAAAGACTAACCTGAATAAAGTGCCAAATACTGTCAAATCAGCAAACAATGAACTCCAGACTGTAGAGGACTTTTAGGTCGAAGTCTCTGACCAGTCTTAATGTGAATATAAATACCAGTTTGCCATGATGGATTCTGAACCTGTTCTCCAGCGGCCCCTTTCATCCCGATTCAGACGGACCGTCCCGGCGGACTCCACACCTCTTTCATCCCCTCATATCAAAGCGCGTCAATTCTCCTTTCATAACACACCCAATTACCATCAACAACCTGCTAATGAACAGGTGGTTTGTACGACAAAACGACAAACAGCGAATAAAAGTGCCATCAGACTTCTGCCGACAAATCGGACGAGACCTGTGGATTTAAAACTCTCTGCCTGAACATGACGCACAGGAGGTGGTTTGGAATGTAAGGAGTATATCTGGGTTTCATCAACCCCGTTTCATGCCAATCATATTCACCTGAGACATCGCCGGCCTTCATACGGGTCACCGGACCTCAGTGTTTCTTACTTGGTTAGGCAAATTCAAGTCAAATTGGAAAGTCTTGCAGGAGGTACTGTAGTGCATGATAACACGATTGCACAAAGAGAATGACAGAGACTGTTAAACACACAATGACATTGATCTGAATGCTACCGAATTTTCAGAGCACTCAGTATATAGCGCACAAGTCATCATTTTATGTGGCTTTTATGCTGCTTCTTGGACCTTGATCTTTTCTAGTCATTGTATGGCAAAAGCTGCACAACAATATTTCAAAAAAATGTGCCACTGTAAAAAATAAAGGCATACCGGTTTAAAACAACATGAGGATGAATAAATAATGGATGACCTATTCTTTTTTTTAAAAGGCAGTGGTTTGACACCCCGGTCCAGAGTAGATCTCTTTATTCAAAATCTGAGTACAATGCAAGCAATGACATGAAGTGAGTTACTGGCACCCATTTATTCTGAACAAGCTCTTGTGGGCCGTGAACAAAATAAATAGTATTTAAGTCCTCAACGTGGACGCTGAAAAGCCCATTACTGGGAGTCTTAAGCCCCCATTCTGTCGATCCCCCCAGGCTGTGTCTGACTTCCGCTTTTTCATCCCTCCATTTTTTTTCTCTTCATGTGGTCGAGTCAACCTTGTACTGACCTCACCTTGGAATAGACAAAGGCCTGGACACAGAACTCAGGCGACTTCCTGCAAAACGAGCGCATCATTTCCCGTCAGAATGGAGCAGGCGACCGTCCTGAAGGGGTTTTACAGGATTTCTGTCCATACCTCATTAGTATATAAACAGGGGAGGAGGGGAGGAAGTTTAACAGTACCTTACCCAGCAGGGACGCCCCCTCTCGCAGATAAACAAACTCATTAAAAGTGTCTCGCTGGGAGTCGGGGGCGTCTCTCTCCCGCTGCCCCTTCCTTCCAATTAAGACAGTAATCACTGTCAGAGAGCCGACTTTACCTTCAAATTACACCCTCACCTCTGCCTCTCGCGCTCTATCACACTCGCACGTGACCGTCACATGAAAACAAACGCGCCTCGGCATAAATGAGCTGAAATATTGTGTGTCAACCAGCAAAGCAAGACTGAAATCTCAGTTCACCTTATTCATTAAATGTTGTGCGAAACCGCAGTTGTGCTTTAATGGAGCGCTGTACGATCTGGTCCGGAAGGATTTACAGATTTTGTTCACAAAATAGACACCAAACACTTTGCACATTTAAAACAATAATATATATTGGCATTTTTTGCATAAACACTATAAAACAATCTATTTCATTTTTTTAAGTTAAATTAAATTAGCTTCATGAGTCATTTGAAATTATATTACATTGAACTGACTTAAAAATCGAGTTGTATCTCATTTAGCTTCATTTTATAAGTTAAACATAATACAACTAGGGATGTGCGCTACGACTAATTTGACAGTCGTTTAAACAAAGGTACGTTTAGTCGACTAGTCTAAAACTAAGAATGGCCCTGAAGGCGGTCCAAAAACTTTGCGTAAGGCCTATGTTATACATTTTAAAGACCAAAGAATGTAGGCTATTTATCAAACTGTTCATATCCAATATTTAATGTAGCTAAATTAGGCATATGTGTTCCACTTTGCTTACGTTATGATCCGTAATATTTCTGCATTTGCTGAAAAAAACTTTGTTTTTCCTTTTATAGAACTACTTTATTTATTTAAAACAAACACATGTGTTTTAACAAATATTTCTTGATTTAAATTGGTTTACTATTTAATACATCATTTTCAAGTTACCATTGTCTCACTACAGCAACCAGGCATTTAAAGGCTTGGTCCACCGAAAAATGAAAATTCTGTCATTAATGACATCATTATCGACCATAGCAGAAAATATCATTGTATTTTCATATGTTCAGATGAACACAAAAGAGTATATTTGACTACAATTTTTGACTACAATTTCTTCCTACCCCAGAAATCTTAGTTGCTGACATTCTTCTATCTTTCTCTTTGTTCAACTGAACAAAACAGTTCATACAGGTTTGAAACAACATGAGGGTGAATAATTCATGACTGAATTTTAATTTTTGGATGGATCCCTTCAACCGTGAGATTTGATATAAAGCAATGGCAATCAATCCAACAAAAAGCGCGTTTACCACCGTAAAATCACTGTAAAAAAAATTCAATGAGAAAAGTTGTTCACTATCAAAATTCATTATAAATACCTATAGAAACGAAATCACCTACTATACACTAAAATGGTTTGTTAAGGTTGAGATAGGAGCACTATTATCATAAAGTAAACATACACTGTAAAAATCAATGTATGTAGATGCTCAAATAGTGAAACAAATTAAATCAAGATCATGAGCATTATCAAGGTGTTGCGTATTTCTTTTGCTGCTATAAGAGCTTCCACTCTTCAGGGAAGACTTTCCATTAGATGTTAGGACAGGACTGTGGGGATTTGCTCCCATTCAGACACAAGAGGTCAGGCACTGACATTGGGTGATGGGGGTCTGGCTAGAAGTTAATGTTCCATTTCATCCCAAAGGTGCTTCATCCCAAATGGGGTTCAGGTCTGGCCGGGTTGAGTTCTTCCACACCAAACTCAGTAAATCATTTCTGTATAGACCTCATGAGGATGTTGTCGAGCTGGAACAGAAACAGATCTTTCCTAAAATGTAGCTAGATATTTCTAAGCACACAATTCTTAAGAAAGTCAAATCAACTGATCATTCGAAAACTTTCGCACTTGCTGTTGTGAGCTCATTTCTTTATCATTCCAAAATCAAACAAGCAAATGGTCCCACCAAAGAACCTACAAGCATAACCTGTAGCAAAGTCTAGATGTTCACAAACTCTCCAACACTCAGCGTAATCTTATGATGCTGGTTGGGGGGTCGGCTCGACAGCGGCTGAAAACACCATATATTTTAAAAGTCAAGGTAACGGTGTGGGTCCCAAAGCCCAAGAGAGCCCGCTGTTTACCGCAACGTTTAATAGATGATACGTCAGGAGGTGCGGTGGAGGGAATAGAGACAGAGCCGCTAACACAAACAATGACAGTGCGGTGGCGTGAAGGGGACATAAATAACACCCCTGTTCTTTTCATTTGTTTACAGTGTCTTGATAGATTAACGGTGATAGTTTTCTGGAAATTACAGGGGTGCTTTAATGGAAGTGGGAAGTGAGACGCCACACTTTTACACCTGATCAGTTCAGAGGGGATCGAGGAGTCAGTTTAACTATCATAACAATGAGATAAAGATGTGAACTTTATAGTACTTATATAATGATCATTTTGTAAAACAACAAAAGGTTCTTCTCAGTAGCATAGAACACTTAAAAATAAAGGTGCTTCACGATGCCATAGGATAACCTTTAAAGATTACATAACTAGGGATTTTTAAGGTCTAACTTTGGTTTCTGGAGTGTGCTACAACACGTTTATGTATATAGAAGGTGTAAAAACAATATTATTTCCTAATAATATTCAGTTATTCTTACCTCACTTCTTGACTGACTCTCAAGTGATTTGTTCAGCAATTCATCTGTCTAGACCCCTCTGCATGTGATTGGTCAGATGGTCTAGTCTGTTCTGATTGGTCTACAGCGAATGAGCAACAGTGTTAAGGGGAGAAGAGTTTTCATGGGCAGTCCTAGCAAAACGTAGAAGGGGACTATATGTAGTTACGTAAATCGTGAATCTGACTAGGGACGACTCGTTTGCATGATTCAGAGTCAAACATTTTTTTCAAACCAATAACTTTGTTATTCATTCACCTTCGGATTTACAACTTGGCAGCCTGCTTACTTTGACACACGGCAACATTATACACTGCATGAAATGTCATTTTCATGATCTCATGTTATGTACTCTTTAACTTTCTGTTTTCCAAAAGATTCCTTTTGGCGAAAAAGGTTCTTCAGATTATAAAAAGTGGCTGTTCTTTAAAGAACCTTTGACTGAATGGTTCTTTGTAAAACCAAAAATGGCTCTTCTTTGTCATCCCTATGAAGAACCATTTAGGCACCTTACTTTTAAGAGAATAGAACAGCTTTGGTTCCACAGAACAATTCAGTCAAAGGTGCTTTTAAGAACCATTTCAACAACATTTCCAGAACCTTATAAGAACCACAACAATCTTTCACTAATAGTGAATATTCAACCCTTAGAGAAACCAAGAAAACCCTTTCATTCTCAATTTCATGTTGTAATTTACCAACTACGGGAACTCCAAAGTGACCTTGGTGTTCATCTTTCAGGAAACATTTTCAGCGTGTACTCCAAACTAGAGACTCAAACAGGTGTTGTGTACATTGTGTTCCAGAGGGGCCAGCTCGCACCATACACACCATCGGCCCTGGTGTTCACCTTCCTTCGGACCCACGTCCTGAAGCTTCGAAGGCTCCTGGCAGTCCAAGGCCCGTGAAACGGTCCCAGTCTTTAACATCTCACAGCTGAGCCATTGAGAGTTAGCAATAACTAGTTTGTAAAGGAATAGACTTCCCCAAACAGAGTGTGTTCCAGGCATCAGCTAACGTGTGTGTTAGCGAGGATAATGAGGTGTGACAGAGCATGCAGAGAGACTAATGGCCTGTGAAGTCATTAGAGCCCTTTCACACACACAAACACACACACGCGCCCCGTTTTCAAGTGTTTTTCGAAAAGGTCTGGGACTTGCGTGCCTTGTGTGACGTAAAAAGTGGCACAACTGCGATGTCTCAACAATGCTCCCACGTCACACATCTCACGTCTGAGTGATTCAGCAGTGCACTGTGGGTCATTTTTAGCACATATTTTGCATCCTAAACCGCTCGCTTCTTTATTCACTCAATGCTTCCTATAAAGTAAACGACACATAGTGGAATATATGGAGAAGGAGTGCATGAGGATAAGAGAGCAAACTGCGCACGCTGACGTCAACACAGAGAGAGATCCGGATCAACAAGAATGAATCAATATTAACTAATAATATAATAATAAAACTAGGTTAGGTCACAGGCTCGAAACCCTGATAACACAAACAGGGATTAAGTGTATAGGCAAATAAATAAATAAAAATAATTGAAAAATAATGATGAAGATGATGATAATAATAAAAATGTGTTATAATTATAGTATATATATTATAAAAAATAATGATAATAATTTAGTTTAATTTAATTTGCTATATTATAATATTTATATTATATTATAAAGGTACAATAACAATACCACTAAGAATAACAATAATACTTTATTTAAATTAAAATGCAGGCACATGGAAAGCAGCAAACTTCATCTCTTTACAACAATTCACGTCGAATTTGTTTACATCCAATATATTGATTTCTATTAATCAGAGTGCATTATACCCTTCACACAATGACAGTCACTTTTTAAAGCCATCTTGCTCTCTCTCTCTCTCTCTCTCTCTCTCTCTCTCTCTCTCTCTCTCTCTCCACTGCACCAATCTGTCTCCCTGCCTCCCAAACGTCTCAGTCAGTCTCTCCGTCTTTGGACTGAGACTGATCTTGTGGAGTGAGAGGGTCAGGGTGAGAAATGACCCAGCGGCACGCTGTCCATCCATCAGGACTGAATCACAGGGAGAACAGGAGAGAATGAAAGCGACAGGCCAAGATCTGCTCAGCCAAGCCTGTCCTCCACTCTTCATCCATTAGTAATTACATCCACACATCTTAACAAAGACAAATATGTGCGATCTCAAACAGAAGCAAAACGAAATAATGGACTTTATTGATATTAATAAATTAGAGAAGGGCGGTATAATCGAAAAACTATGTTTTTAAATATACAAATAGTAGTTTTAAATAAAATAGGTATAAATACACACACACCCACACAACATTTCAGATCTATTTGAATAATAAGCCCCTCCTACTGCTTGAGATGTTTGAAGCTGCTTGTGTGTGGCGTTAGCTCCGCCCTCTCATTTACATTACCAAGTATACACTGAAATATGTTTCTATTTATTCAAAACGTATATACCTTCAAACGCCTCGTCCTATTTTGTAAAATACCTGTAAAATACTGAATTTAATAATTGATTGTACTGAATTATTACACATTGCGTTTTTCTAAAAACTTGTTGTTTTACAAAAGGCTTCTTTCTGACCCAGAAACGCATCCCTGCTAAAAACAATGTGTCTCTTTTAGCCCTGCAGTGCTTCCATGTGAAGTGTTAAAAGTAAAAGGACTCTTGATTAGCCGGTGGAAAGTGAAGGCTTGTGATTCACCGATCAGACGGTAGAGTGTGTTATCATGTTAGCCGAGCCTGTAAAAGCCGGATAATGAAATGTCGGAGAAACAGGAGATGAGAACCACGCAGGAATGTCGCCTCACCAGCCGCCCACCCTACCGAGATGAATTATGACATATTGCGTACATTATCCGCAATTAAAAAAGGCTTGGATTGGCCGAGACAGCTTGCATCGCCGCCTTCATCTCCCCCGCTCTCTTTCTGCTCATTTGGTCGCGAGTGTCTGATGGCGGGAGAGTAATTTGATTAACCTTTGTGCAGATGAATCTAACATAGTCTGTCTTTTTCTAATAGGGAATTAAACTCGTAGCCACTCGCACACAGAGGGCTCAACAGAAAAGGTTTCAACAACAGGATAGAGGAAATATACAACATTGAGAACAACATACTAATATTGTTTTTGCAGTTTGCAGATATTTATGCATTTACAGAACATGCATCCATTTAGAAGATGATTTTACCCAAAAGTGACTAAAGTAAATCCAGCATGTACTGTAAACAGTTTGGATATTTTCTGTAAGCATGAAATGAAATAAGTTTATTCAAATACCAGAGCACACTCTATTGTGAATAGGCTGAGTTGAGTGAGGGGACACGGGACTGAAGTGATGGTCTAAGAGCCCTGCCCGGTGCTTTTAATTATTTTAATTGCCCCATTCAGAAGTTCTGCCAAGAGTCGCAACCATCCGGCAGTCAAGACATCACACACACGATGATTCAGCCCTTACATATCCAACATACACACACGGTTCATATGCACAGACATGTGTTTGTGTGTGTGTGTTTAACCATCAGGCAGAGCTGGATCTCAGATGAAGCTGTCAACAGAAGCTAAAGCAATTGCACATCTATCAGCTATATTTCACACACAACACAGGGCGTCTATGTGCACGCTGTTGGCCACAAAACACATCCTCAATAATTATCTTCTCTGTGTCAACTTCCTTGGCAACATACAAAACACACAATAACTGAAGAAATTGAAAATACAGTAAAAAAAAGGTTATTTTTACAGATTTTCCAAGTAATATAAAAAAAATATATATAATTTTGTATATATCATTTTAAATACAGTTGTAAAACCGTAAAATTACAAATAAAAAAATTATAAATGAAAAAGATACAAAGAGAAACCGAAAACCAGGGGGAATGTAGTTTTACACGGGGAAAGGCGTTATCTTAAAGTTTATATATATCTGTTTTATATATCTGTTTTTTACAGTTTATTTTTTGAATGCTTTCAAAAACTATACAATTACAGAAAAAGAAAACATATTTACAAGAAAAATGTAGATTTTTTTCAGTTTGGGTTTGTTCCCCGAGAATATTGTTACATGGCGTTGTCGGCAGTATGGAATGACAGCTGAACAACTGGACTTGTGACAGACGAGAGGTACGCAGGGAAACCCTGAAATCTTTGTTAAGTGCTACAATTTTGAAGTAATATCACCGTTTCATACTTTAGCAGCCTGGGATTATGGGACTTCATACAGAATTTGCACATTCAGTTTGCCATTAATAAATCTCATCTGTTTTAGAATTTTGATGCCTCGCAAAATCTGTCAAATCCAGCGGCTAGTAGGTGTTGTAACTCTCCTCAGGAGCTCTTGTAAAACATGTGACAGCACATCTGGATGCGTCTGTTCCTGACTGATGTGCTAGTGCTGTCTGTCTACACAGAACTGGTCTACCTCAGTCACTTTCAAAAGTAAAGTTTGTTATTTCTCCTCCACTAACCCTGCAATCTGTTTGTTTGGGCAATATGTTTGAAATCATTATCAATTTTCCAAACATGATGAGCATTGGAGTAAAGACTATCCCCAAGCACGCTGTGTGACTGTGACATCTTAATGTTTTGTAAGAACAGATTACATACAAAGTAAAATGTGAATGGACTGGAATTTGAAGTTGCAATGGGAATTGGGTGAAGCGATTGCTGCAAACTCAATCGCATCTTCCGCGCCAAAAAAGTTGATGTTGAAAAAGTTCATCTAAAACAGGAAATTTGCACTAAGAGCTTAAAGACAAATATGGTTTGACACGTCCAGATGCATGAAGACACTCCCCATAACGCAATGTTTACATTTGTGTGTGACGCGAAAAAGTAACGCTGTGGGCAAGTTTTAAAATTAACACGACGCTTTGTTTTTGGATTGGATTTGCACACACCATAAGAACTGTATAGCAACGCCCTAGCAACCACACCCACAACTGTGGGTGTATTTATTTATTAGTGTTATTTAAGGCTTCAATGTTTGTGTAATTGCTCCAATGCCTCATTTTTGTTTATTTATATATGCTATGCCACACATGGTTATTTAAATGCTATAAAACATTGATCTGATTTGGATAAAATATGGATTTATTTTTACTTTGGAATAACATAATCTAATGAATTCTGCACAAGTAACATTTATAATGCAACATTTATCTTCCACTTGTCTCCTTTGTCACCAGGGTTTATTTTTCTCTCTCTCACCCACACGCACACCTGCGTTGATGTCTTCATCTCTAATTATTTGAGCTGGTATAAAAAAGGTTTTATCTTAAGAGTCCACAGGTGACAGGACCTGCACTTAAGAGAACTGAGCTAATGAGATCTCCCATTCTCTCTCTCTCTCTCTCTCTCTCTCTCTCTCTCTCTCTGTCTCTCTTTTTCTCTCTCACACACACATAAACACACACAGACACACTTATCTGATTGTGCAGTTCAGTTGATGAACAGAACAGAGGGGTTTTGAAGAGTTATAATGGAGGTGACTGGCAAATGCGGGCCGAAAAATGTGTGTGTGTGTGTGTGTGTTTGTGTGCGAGTGCGTTGATACAAATGAGTAAGTATCCAAATCTGTACTGTGTCATCAAAAACGTATACAGTTTTGAAATCAGCTGAATTTAAAGTGTGGGTTGGGATTCAATCGTGCGATAAGGTGTCACTTAGACCAGTGGTTCTCAAACTGGGGGCCGGGGCCCCTGGGGGATCAAAGATGGATTCAGGGAGTCACAGATTTTGTAGCACTTTTGTAGCACAGAAATGTATCATAAATTGTATGCAATCAAACAGTAAGATAAGCCAACCAACAATTGATGTTCCAGCAGTGTATACCTGAATATGTTTCTGTTTTAATAAAATTCTAAGTTTAATATTATAAGTCATTATTTGGGGGGCCGCAAATCGATGCACCCTACACAATGGGGGCCTTACAACGACAAAGTTTGAGAACCACTGACAATGGCTAGCAATGACAAATGTTTAGATATCCTAAAACCAGTGGTGGAAAGTATGGAATTTCAAATACTCAAATGACTGTAATTGAGTAGTTTTTTTGCAGGAACAGTAGTTTAAAAACAGTTTACTTTTACTTAGTACATTCTTAGTACATTCTTAGTACATTCTTAGTGCTGTATCAGTACTTTTACTGCTCTATTTTTTACTGCTCATTGTCGTTGCTACTTTATATGTTTCATTTTCATGTGATTGGCTAAGGAGAATATTCCGTCCTGTCACATGACTCCGTCCACTTAAATCGCACAGAAAAAAATTGTGTCACACAGATTTCAAGTAGCCTGCCGCCAATTTAGGGCTTTTTCCAAAGGGGAGTGAGCATCCCTATGCCCTACTCCCTCTGAAGGGCTGAGCCCCTGAAGTGAACTCTTTCAAGGGTGTAGAACATTACTGTCTCTTGTGTATGCGTTTGGAACTCCCTTCACAAAGAGAATGACTGACCAAATGTTAGCTTGACAACGGCGCACCTGCACTCTGAATCCAGCGCTCATTTGTTGAAAATAATATAATAACACTTTTAATACTTCTTGTTAAATATTGTGTAATTATGTTTTATTTCAGCTTGTATTTTATTATTAATAAAGTGAATATGTGATAAAGGAAACGTATAAACAAGATGTTATTTTTAAACGCATAATAAAATTTGACCATGGTTTTCACATAACTTTCCAATAAACTAAATTATCTTTATACTATATTTAAAAAATCTCAAATTATATTTATAACTGACAAAAATAGTTCTAAACGAACACAAACTACATTAATTTACCTACATTTGTAGGAAACAAAATCTAAATCCCACTCCATATTTACTTCAAAATGTGTCGCGAGAACCTGTAATCCAATATCACGTGATCACAAACAGAACTCACTTCATTGAAGTGACAATGGCATGTACCCGTCGCCTACGGACTTCTGAAAGGACCTTTGAGAAGAGATTCAGGTGTCATTTGGAACACCTGTACAAATGGCGTCCCTTCAAGGGCGCATAAATGCTGTTTGGAAAATGCCCTTAGTTCATTTGTGGAGGAGGATGAATGTGTGCGACATCAAACGGAAGTTTTGCGCACTTGAAAGTCGTTGCGGGAAAGGGATATATACGAAGTCTTGTCAAAGATATGGAGAAATATTGAGTTCCTGTATCACTCCGTTCGCCAAGTTTCATCCAAACGCCTTTATCATGAGATAAAATTGTCCATCTTTCTCCAAATTCTCCACATCAGGTGCTCTGCACTTACAAGTGAGAAGGGAACTTATGCGATTGGAACGCATGCGAAGCAGTTTCGCAAACTGTGCATTAGCAGTTATAATGTTGTAAATAATGTTCAGTTTCTTGCACAGTTTGATCGATTCGCATAAATAAGACGTCATTACCTCAAAAGAAGCCGCAGGGATTACTCTGTCTGTATTTTGAACTTTTAAAGACGTGAACCATGAAAAACATGGATCACAACTCCAGGTAAAAATCTTTATTGTTCTACTTAAGATACAATGTCACACACTTCTTGGATGGCTTGAGGTTGAGTAATTGTTCAGATCTTCTACAGATACGACTGTTAATGCTAATCCAATGCAATTTAAATTACAAATGTGTTTCTTTTTTTGCGAGAATTATTTGGGGCTCTTATTAATTTCTGCATTCTGGGGTCCAGTACACATGATCGAACAGTGATGAAAGTGCATAAATGGTTTAAACTGGAAATCTGATCTCATGATAGACAAAAAGAACAACACATTTAATGGATATTACTTGTTGTATCCAGTTATAAGCTTTATCAGTAAGGTAAAGATGTGTTTTGTTAAAAATAGCTATTTTCTATACAAATCTCCAAATTTGATTATTAAAAATTATTCTTAATTCATTAAAAACACCACCTAAAAAGTAATGAGTAACTAGTACTCTGAGTAGATTTTGAGAAGCGAAATTTTTACTTTTACTCAATTACTTGTAATGGAGTACAATTTCAGCAATGTAACAGTACTTGTACTTAAGTACAAATTTCCAGTACTCTTTCCAACACTGCTTTAAAACCAAAGGTATTGCAATGAACATTAAATTTAATTTCTGCAATGAGAAACCACATGTCTATCTTCTTATTTAAAACAAGGTTTTTGAGAGCGATTAAACCTGTCTAGGTGCACTCTGGGGCTTCAGAAAAATACTGTAAAATAATTTCTTGTAACGTAATGTCAAGTACTTTAACTGTTGTAGTTTTCTACCTCCTGACTCATTACTTCCATATGTGGGATTACTTGTGATTTTGATTACGATGTAGTTTGCGATGAGCTGTATTTTATGAAGTACCAGTTTTTTACCTGTAGTTTACTGTACTAGCAAGTCGTTTACTTTACTGAGCTTTAGTTTACAAAGTAGGCCTACCTGTTGTTTTTACCTGTAGTTGACAGTACTAGACCGTCATCTTGAGCCTCTTACTGTGATCTGTTCGCACACGGGTTGTTCTCCACATGAAACACACATACAGGATGAGTGATTGGGGCCGTTTTAACAAGTCAAGTTTAACAAATGAGCTAATATCAGTTTTCAAAGCGCGGTACACATCCAATCAGTCAAATGGCCCGTCCAATCGCGCGGAGGTTTTAAGTGTGTACCTGTTTAAAACAATCTTCCATTCCTGCATGTCATCGCGTAAACATTCATCACCGTGACAGAGGCGCATTCGCGGCCCCCCAGTATCACTCTGCTGGGGGCTCGGCGGGCTGTCAGAGGAACAGTTGTCTTTAATTATGCCTGCAGATAAAGTCTGGCACGGACAGAGCCCGGAAGATTAACTGGGGTCCTATTTGATCACATTTGACTAATTTCAGGCATAAATCTTCACCAGCGTGGACACGCGGCGACCATTAACCTGAAATTGACAAGTTTGTTTTCCCCTTTTAGGCTCCATGTTTTGTAAATGTAAAAACAAATGCGAAAGGATCGCACAAACAGGCGAAGCGATGAGAAAACAGTGAGGATTAGATTCGGAGACAACTGCCTGTAGTGTAATTGAATATTCTTCGCCTTTTCGAAATATTGTACGCTGTAGGATTGCTTGAATAAACCTGTACATTTTGTTTTCATTTAGCCTTTCGAAATAAACTAAAAGTTTTAAGATTAAATGCTCATCGCAGAGAATTAAGCAGATATGCAAATAATGCCAAAGTGTTGCTTGTGCCCATGAAATGAAAAACTAATTAGCCGGAATTTGCATTTCGCACTAATTGGATCTACGTTTAACGCGGCAGTTCAACAGTTTAGAATTCAATCTGATTTGTTCTCCGTCTTAATTCTCCACGTAAGAAGATAATATCATTTGCATAATTTGGATCTTATTTGCGACTGTAAGAGTCAGAGGGGGACAGTCTTCTGAAAAGGCTCAGAGAGAATTGATGCTTAAGTTCCACTGTGAACGTCATGATATCGCAATCCCTCTAGAGAGCAGAACACTTGAAATGAGTACTATGAAGAGCTCATGGTCTCTAATACGCCATTTTGGTTTAACCTTTACAAAACGGACTTGCAAAAACGTTCAAAAATCCATTGCGAAATAGGTCGAGCTGATAAACACTGGGTGCACAAGATCATCTGAATGTCTATCATAAAAATGAAAATTCACTGACTTCCTCAAAACACAAAAGAAGATATTTTGAAGAATGTTCATACCCAATCAACTTCACACCCCTTTGACTTCCATTATATGGAGACATTTCTCAGTGTGCAACACCTGTATTCTCTATATCAATCTTTCTCTCGCTCCTCTAGCAGATCTCGTATCGCCCTTGTCCATATTTCATAAGCCTCCCTCACTGTCATGACTCTGAAGCGCTGAAAGGCCCTCAGCATTGTCCCTGTTATTTTAGCAGCCATGCATGTGTGCCGCCACACTGTGAAGCGTTAAAGAAAGGTGTCAGGCTCAGGAGATATATATGACAGCCCGAGTGCAATAGCTTTGATGCACTGTAAATGGTTGCTGTATACACACCACAGATGTAATTGTGTGTGTTCTTGTGTGTAACGGCACAATACTACTGCATTTACTATAAAGAGAAACACGGGAGCGCTGCTTATCTACACAAAATTATGCACAGTCTGCGTGCGATCGTAAAACAATGAAGGCACCCACACTTATAGATCCACATATGTGCTCCACTGCAAAACCAAGTTGGTTGTTTACATACGCAGCACTTTAAGACATCGCATAGGCACTCTTTATGCGAAGACTGATCCAAAAAGTAATTATTATTCTGCATCCTAAATAGTTTCAACCAAATTCTTTGGCCGCATCCCAGCATCCTTTTCCAGAATGGATTCCCATGAGACCATCCCTGAATGAACTAATCTCAGTGGAAGAGAAATACAAATATCGTTATCACAAAAATCACATTAATAATACTTATAATATGATAAATAATAAATTATGTTTTATGCAATACTAACAGAAGTCTATTTAAAAAAATATTCATTCTATTAGCCTATTCATTCACTTTTTTTTAAACAATCCTTTTATTTTGCATTTTAATGCTTTATTATATATTCTTGTCTCAATATGTTCCCACCAAAAGAAACAGCAGTCTTTGTCATATATGTATATCTTTTTGTTGTTGTTGGTTGGTGTGGGTTTGCACACTGCCTCCGATATTTTCGTCCGTCATAAAAAAATCGGACACATAAGACAATTTCGGACTGTATGTGCAAAGACCTTTAGGGGTGATATTCAACATTCGTGTCACTAATTCCAGTTGAATGCGGCTTTGGAGTATAACGTTATTAGCTTAGCAACATGCTAACACCAAGCCCCATTGAAGTCAACTGTCGATTTTAAACCATGTCCATATGAACATGAGTATTTCCCAAATCGCAGATTTTATACGATTTTTTAGAATCTCTGGTGGCAGTGTATCCGGGGAAACCAGAGATTTGGGTTGTCACATCAGAGTGGGTGCTACTATCTACTATGTCGATAGTCTAAACGGACCGGTCATAACCTTTTTCTGTTAGTAGACGTTTATTTTACCAGATTAAAAAATAAACCTTAAAAAAGTCTGTATAAAAAAGTCATTTTGCCACAGCTGGTGCCCCCCCCCAAAAAAAAAAAATTCTCGTAAAATTAGTAATCTTATAGTTTTTTGCCTCTTTTTTACAAAATAATTGCTACGCATGTGAAAAACTCCGAAAATCGAACCCAATCAGAATTTTTTTATGACAGACAAATATATCGGGGCATAGTGTAAATGTGATTGACACAGCGTGAGGTCATATTTATTTTTTGACGTGTGGAAATTTCTGACTCACATTTTGGACTCAACGTGCGATGGCCCTGTCCAGTGATGCAACAAAGCTAAGAAACATTGATCTTCCTGGAACGACTAGCGATGGTAGCGAAGTCAGTGGGCTCTAGTCACTAGCGCACTAGTGTAGTTTATATAAAAACTGATCTGAGGTCAGTGATCTTCAGCAGCAGTGAGGTTTTGAATTGTTGCTAGGACAACCAGAACTAGAACCATCTCCTAACAACCTCATTGAAAGAGATGAGCGACACACAGCGACAATGTGTGAATGCAGCTTTAGAGACCAATTGGAACACCGATTAAACCAGAACCTAACAGCTGAAGACCAGCTTGGTCATGCCGGGAAACCAGCTAGACTGGAAAACCTGCTGGGAAGGGCGTTCCAAATCAGTCGTGTATATTAGGATGCCGCCTTAGAAGGTAGCTAACTACGTAGGCTATAGCCTGCTCACCGGGTTTTAGAACAAAGCTTTTGTTTCAGTGTCTCTACAAAGCTCAGGCAATTACAAACACCCGCCCGGGCACAACCACATGGTTGGACATGTACGAGCGTGGCATTCCTCCAAATAAAGCATGCAAATGCCATGTTGCAGGAAATCTGGCCCAGAGTGCATAATTTAGCAGAAAAGGTGGCGGAGAGAGCGCGAACGGCCGTGATCATGTGTACCAAACAAGAGCGACAAAACACTAGAGACGAGTCTAATAACCAAACATGAACTCTCAAACCCTAATGATGACACCAGGGACGACAACAGTTGCTGCTGAACCAAGCAGAAAATTGCTGGTCATTTGTAAACAGGTAACGATGTAGGCCAGGTGTGTGAGCATATGTAGCCGAGCGGGGAGGAGCGTGTGCACGTCTGTGTGTGTGTTGTGTCCGGTGTGGTCAGCTGGCAGGCTCATTAGAGGGGCCGCTGCCCACTTGGATGACTTCATCAGCTGCCGTGCCGCTGTAGTGGACACGGGCGGGTGGACAGATGCAGACACATATTCTCTGTCATCCTGTCCACAATAGCTCTGCCTTCCAATACAGAGCCTAACACCGCTGAAGTTTCGAGCTCAGACCAACACAAACGTCTGCGCTGGATAACTAACATGGGCTTTCTGGTGACCCCGACAAACACTCAAACTATTTAATGAGCTTAGTGATGACAAAAGATCTAAAACACATATGCTGGTCTTTTCAACCGGGTTCCAAGCACATGAATACACATAAATAAAGGTAATAATGTATTTTCATGTGTAAATAAACATGCCATACACACACGTCACCCTGGATCACAAAACCAGTCTTAAATAGAACGGGAACATTTTTGATAAGAGACAAAAATACATTGTATGGGTCAAAATTATAGATTTTTATTTTATGACAAAAATCGTTAGATTTCATGTTCCTTGAAGATATTTTGTAAATTTCCTACTTTAAATCTATAAAAACTTTATTTTTGTAAGTGCATGGTCTGCTACAGTACCTATGATAAACAACATCAAAGACAATTTTCTCAATATTTAGATTTTTTTGCACTCTCAGATTCTTGAGTTTTAAACGGTTTTATCTCAGCCAGACATTATCCTATTCTAACATCTCATACATCAATGGAAATCTTTTTTATTCAACTCTTAGATTATATAAAAATCTTAATTTGAAAAAATTTACCCATAAGACTGGTTTTGTTGTCCAGGGTCACATATACTCTATAAACACAACATTTATTTTGGAATCGATTAATCAGTTTGGCATCACTTTAATATTATAAACATGTTGTGTAATTCCTTTTCATGCACTTATCTGCACAGACACGCACACAAACAGCATGTTTAGTTGTGGGTGTGTATGGCACAGAACTGAGTGTGACATTGGATCATGCTCAGTCACAGAAGCATTGTTAAAGCAGTCAGGCATAACATGGCCACCCGCAGGGCCTAAAGAAACCGTTCTGATATGACACCAAAATATGGGTTGAATTTTCTAACAGTAATAGGCTTTACAAAGAGTGTACTTTTTACCTATTTAAAACTACTCTTCATGTATTTATCTATATAGTGAGATGATCTGGTGATACTAGCATTAGCGATTGTAAAATCTACATGCATGGCTGAGAGTCTTTCTTAAAGATTATTTAACTAGGGATTTTTAAGGTCCTACTTTGGTTTCTGGAGTGTCCATCAACATGTTTATATTCATAGAAGGTGTAAAAACATTATTATTTCATAATAATATGCAGTTATTCTTACCTCACTTCTTGATTGACTCTCAAATGATCCGTTACGTGATTCATCCATCTAAGCCCCTCCTCTCCGCTAGCCTAGTCTGATAGGATTGCTCAGATGGTCTAGTCTACTGTGATTGGACTACCGCAAATGAGGCTCATGAGCTACAATGTTTAAATGAGAAGAGTGAAGTTTTTGAGGGCATTCCTAGCAAAACGTATGCGGGGACTATATGTAGTGACGTAAATGTGCGGTGGTTTAGACTATGGACTATGATTCAGGGAGGGGAGTCGACTCCCTTTTTTCAAGACAATAACTTTGTTATTTATTCACCTTTGGCTTTACAACTTGGCGGCCTGCTTACGTTCACACACGGCAAAATTGCACACTGCAGGAAATCTAATTTTCATGATGTCATGTTATGTACTCTGTAATAACAAATCTTCGTAACGCTGTTGGCTTTACATAATGATGCCGGTTTCTTCCAGTAGTTTCGATCAGATGCAGGGCCGCTCTGTCGGTGTAAAGCTACGTTCCCACCAGAGCGAATGTAGCGATACATGTTAAGTTAATGCAAAGACGCGATGGGACATCATGCAGCACGATTCGCACGAATGAGGCGGTGCGGATGACACGATTTGCACGAATTGAGCGTTTCGGCCGTTTGACGCACGAGTTGAAAAATCTGAACTTTGGTGAAAATTTGCGCCGAGTTAACCAATCAGGTGCTTGGTCTAGTAGTGATATTATTACGACGTACCAAGCGGAGGAAGAAATCCAAAACAACTGTCGTGCAACTGTATTCAACAACTTTGAAAACATGTTGGTTCGTTTATTTCAAATACTATTTTGAATGTTTTTTTTTATGAATCCAAAAGCTGTTATTTTTGGATTTTTTGAAGGTGACCAAAATGCTTCTTTTATAATCAACCTAATTCTTTCTCTATGTAAATTTTATATACATAAATGTTCATTTTCTAATAGCAATCCTATTTTTATATTCTTTTTACAAGAGATAAAACTGTATTTAAAAACAATTATGTTTTCTTCCAATGTAAAAGCACAAAGAACTTGTAAAATTTGCTCTGCCTATAAGCTTTTCAACCTATTTAATTTGCAATATTTTTATTATTTGTGTAACTCCCTCTCCTGTTTTTGTTTTGTATTATGTATTTATTTTTTCTCTTGTCTCGTCTGTTTGAGCCATGGTAATGTTTTTATTTTCTCTCTTTTCATTAATCCAATGTTAAGTTTCTGTTGTTACATTGTTTTGTTATAATAAAATGTTCAATAAAGCATTACAAAAAAAAAAAAAAGAAATCCGAAACAATAATGGAGGACAAAATCTTCGTCGCAGTATGTGGATACCCGGAGCTGTACGATATGTCTTCTTACGTTTTCGAGACAGAAATATAAAGAATCTTGCTTGGATGAAAGTGAGGAAGTCAAACAATCTGGTGAGTCTCAACAAAATCCATGTCAGCCATTTCTCAACGCGACTGGAGACGCCTGGTAGAAGCCCCTCCCATGACGCGATGAAGTCTGTTGTAAAGTGAATTTCATGGAACGAGTAAACTCAAAATGATCAAGCGTCCAACTACACGCGAAAAGCAGATGCATTCGCGCAAGTCGCGTCTGGTGTGAGCACTCCATGACATTAGTCTAATATCTCTTGTGTAATATCTCTCAGAATGTACAGTATATGTGGAACAAACACAATCTACAGATCCTCTGGTTATTTAGGTGTATGATATTCAGGGGAGAAACAGACTTTCCAAATTGAAGTTACAGACCTGATTGTGAGCTTTTATGCTGAAGACATAAGCTTGGCCCTACTCTGTGTCGGGTGTAATCAGGGTCAGGATTTCTCTGTTTGCTGTAGTTTTATTGCCTGGGTATGTCCATCATTTCTACTTCAAACACAGGCTGATCTTCAGCGTTAACTCATTACAGGGGGCTTATCATCACCGACAGTGTGAAACACCCACCAACCCTTCCCACCACGTGCCGGTTATGAGCTCAGGCAGCTGTACGGAGCAAACTTCACCATCAGATAGTTCTTTCAGATCAAATCTTTGCCAGCAAGACTAAACGTATTAACCCGAGGAGGTAAAAACAGAAAGCGGGAATGTTGTAAATGAGATATTTTTCCGTTCTGACTCTGCGCCCCGGGACATATTTAGAAAGAGGTTTGGGTTGAGATGTCTTATTTAAAAGAGGATGAGGAGAGAAAATGAGCTGTACAGAACACTGGAAAAAATGTCGGGACAAAGGGACGAACACCACCGTTGGGATAAATTAACCCAGAAAATGTGACCCAACAACGGGTTAAAACAACCCAGAATTTTGGGTTGAAACGACTTTGTGTAAAGAGTGATTTATAACATACCGGTTGGGTTCGTCCCTTTTTGACCCGAACGAGGGTTGAAAATAACCCAGCATTTTGTGTGTATGATGTGCTTTAATGTGTTTTCTAAAGAAACAAACTGCATATTTGAAAATCTTTACTTAGAAAAGAAAACATGCAAAGAAAACAACAAACAACTATTTCTTACCTTTATGAAGGTGCCAGGTCAAGGTCAAGCAAAGAGAGAAGAGAAAAAAAACAAAATTAGATGATGGATTAAACATTTAGCTTTATTAAGAAAACAAATATTTCACATTAAAGTTTTTGGTTACACTTCAGTATAGGGGGCAAATCTCAGTATTAAAAAGTTGTTATTAGCATGCCTATTATTGGCATATCGGCTTTTTATTACTACTTATAAAACACATATTCTGAATGACTATACTCAACATCCCTAATCCTACCCAATAACTAAACCTAACAACTACATTACAAACTGTTAATAAGCAACAAATTTAGAGTTTATTGGGGGAAAATGTCGTAGTTAATGGTTTGTTAATAGCGAGAATTGCCCACTTTCCTTAAGTGTGACCAAGTTTTTTAGATAATTCTTTAAATTCTTTATAATAATAATATAATATATGCGGTCATAAAAAACTAAATTAATAAAAAGAAAATTGTCACCTTATTAAACACATTTACTGTTTCATACAACAACAATAAATCTAATTTTGTTTCTTAGTGTGCAATCCCAGAGATGAACCCATGACCTTTGTGTTGCTAGTACCATGCTTTAACCACTGAGCTACAAGAAAGCTAACTTTCTTTAACTTTGAACAATTGACTAATTGAAAATGATCCTGGACACATGTTTAGAGCTTTTAGAACGAACAAACTGTTGCCAATTTTTTTGTTTTCAGTCCTTTAGTGAAGTGCTCTGCAAAGGCATCATGTACAGTATTCCTGTATTCATCTGTATTTCACAGTGTTGGTAGAGGTTAACAAGAGCAACTTCAAGTCCTTTCAGCCCTGTTTCCCAGAATGCAGTGCTGAGAGAGTAATGTTCCCACACAAGACCACATGCTCACACAGAAAATGTGAAACAGAAATATGTTGTTCTTCACCGATTCATCTCAAACGAACAAAAGCCATCACAAGGCAGAAGTAAGATTCTTCTGTTCAGTTTTCTCAACATTAAGTGTTTGAATGTAAGACGGACCACCCTGCACACAGTGGAAGGTCCAGCCGATCAGCCCAGTGGCGGGTCAGAAGGGCAACCGGGCGGCTCCATCTGCACGGCAGGGTCACGGCAAGAGTGCAGGGAATAGAGACACGGGTGTGAGAGGCCTCAGCAAGTCTACTCTCCTGAGAGAAAGACAGGCGTTACCTCCTCATCATCCATTAATCACCCTGCCAACAGCAGTGAACTGGAATTACTCATTCCCTTATCCAGCTATCACTGACAGAGAGAGAGAGAAAGAGAGAGCGAAAAATTTCAAATAACTAAAACAATATATATACCGTTTATATATATATGTTTTAACATTTAATGTCATGCAACTAAACTGACTTAAATAGCATGAGTTTTATAAATTAATCAGACCTCAATTGACCCTCCGCAAAGCCCGCCCCCTTTTGCTATTTCCGACCTCAGCCAAAGCGTATATATATTTATAATATCTTTCCTGTAGCTCAGTGATAAGAGCATTGCTTTAACAACGCAAGGTTGTGGGTTCGATCCCAGGGGATTGCAAAAACCTATGTAAAATGTATAGGATAAAGCAATGTAAGTCCCTTTGGATAAAAGCGTCTGCCAAATGCATAAATGTAAATGAATAAAGTTCAGAACAAAGAAGGAAGCTCTAGCCTCACGCACTGTGGTTGCTGAAACAACATAATGTCTGGATAACGCTACTGGTTTCTGACATGTTTGTGACCATAAAGATCCTGTTTAACCTTCGACAATATTCTGTCAGTGTTGATGAGATGCATTCCTTCTGCGCAGATCATATGACAGTCAGTCTATGAGGTTAAACTCTGGACAAGTCTTCTTGAACAACATCTATATTGTTTCACATTATGACACATAAGACTCCACAGTAACGTGACATATAGCTGGGATCATGATCGTACAGTGTGAGGCCAGCAAACAATCGCAAATCACTATTTAAAGCCCGCAGAACGTGAAGCTGGTTAAACTGTTATGGTTTGATGGGCCGACACAACGGCGAATAGGAACAGGTTGCATATAATATCAGCGTTATGATTGGTCCGGTCGCCTGTCAATAATGCTCAAGGGTCAATTGGCCGAAAGTTTGTGCACATGCTCTGACAGAGCTAATGTAATGTGTGTTTATATTCATATTGTTGCAGCTGAAGGTAGGGCTGGGCGAGTCATTGAAAAGTAATCAAAACCGGTTATTTCGACTCCTTTCGATTTAATATCCATGTCGACGTGTGCGGCTATACTTTTTTCTTTTCAAAGATTATTTTGAGCATACACATATGTGCAAGACATTAGAAACAGTAAGTTGTCAACTTTTAAGTAATGTGAAAGGAGACATTCTTCCAGGTCTAGAAACATAGATATATTGAAACACGTTTACTTCATATATATGATTAGACAGACTGATGAGTTTAATCTCCGTTCAACTACTAAAAACTCTGTTAAACTGCGTCTATTTCTTTCACGTTACAGCTCTTATGACGGCAGGACTGGTGTCTCCAGGCAGGGTCCTAAAGTACACCCGATTTCTCACGACACATGCAGACAGATGATTTGCTGATTTGTGTTGCGTTTGTTCTATTTTCTTCAGTGGCAGAGGAAATGTTTCCGAAAAATAACACAAACATGTCTATAATTCGAAATGTTCAAGAAATAACCATAAATACTTTTTATTTTCTTTGATTAAATAAAAATAACATTTATTAGAGAAAGTACCCCACCGTTAGTAGGGCATATTTACACTACTGACCTTGTCAGTGAACTATGCAAGAAAAATCGAAGAAAATAAACAAAAACATAACAACCGTTCAATAATCGTAATCGAGGAAAAATTTTCAATTAATCAAAATTAAGATTATAGACCAAATCGCCCAGTCCTAGCTGAAGGTCTTATAAATACAGTATATATATAAAAACAGAAATTCAACTGAAAACATATGTCACTTAATAAGCTGATGTTCTCTCTTCAAATGTGAATTTCTGGATGAACACCAGGACAGTAAGGTGAAGTTTGGAGCTTGACTACAAAAAAATATCTACCTGTGGTGCTGAATGTGCCAGCCATGATTTAAAACACCCTACTCAGATTATAATGAACAATGGATGTTTATGTTTAACACATATTTTAACTTACTATTACAGCCAGAAATTTGCATCTCAGCTAACATTAGCATCTTCAGATGGGATTAGAATCTTCACAGGGTATGCATGTGACGTCACTGCATACCAAAGTCGAGCGAGTCACACCCACTGAGTGGCAGAAAGACTGAATGCGCCTGTGTTAACCATTATCTGTACTCTGCTTAGAATGAGAAAAAGTGATTGTACAAACTGATTTTTTGAAACGTGGATGTTTGCAAGCTGTTTCATATGCTCAGGTAAATTGTTTGTGTTGAACCATACCATAATAGCGTTGTCTACTTTCTACACCTTCATATCAAATGTTTCTTTTAAGAGGGATGAAGACATTATAATAACCTCAATTAGCAGAACAGTAGAAAATAATGTAGATCCATAAGATTTGGTGCATTAACACAGTAGCCAGATCATCCAACCAGATTATGGCTGAGCTTATATTACCATTCAAAATGGCCTACGGCTGCACGATTAATCACAATTTCCACTTAATCGCGCTAAAATTGAACTGGCTATTGTTTGATCATGAAACCACAAAGACTGCGATTTTGTTTTTATTCACAGCTTGTTCGTAAAGCACCGCTCTGAACTATGTGTGTTATGGTACTTCCTCTGTGGGGCATATTTGTGAGTTTGTGAGCGCCCTCTGGCTTTCAGATGCAGCAATTTAAAACATCACAGCCAACCACCAAATTGCGTGCGTTTATTTCCGATTTATCGTGCAGTCCTAAAATGGCCTCCTACTTATGAGTTCCCTAAAGACTAAACGGATCAGCCTGTCTAACATATTTAAAAGACGTAGCCTCCATGCCCAGATTCTGTGGGTCTGGGTCACCTGCTGGCATACAAACACAAGCAAAGATGCACACACACATACACACACACGCAGCAGTTGTACATTAGGGAAGCTAAAGACAGATGCCAAAGTTGAAGGACACTGGCCTTGGGCAAAGAGACACTTCCGCAAGACACACACACACTCATTGGTTCAGCTGTGGGCAGCAGTTGGCAGGGTGGCACAGAATCTGCTTCCCTTCGGCACATATCTCCAGTGCTGCTCTCATGTGCACGCACATACAAACCAGTCTGCATCTAAACACTGACCTCACCTGCCAGAAAATCCCCCAGCAAGGTCATTTATTTTCATTCTCAGAGACAACAAACAACGTGTATATTGATAAACTTTTATTCAGCATTGCCACATGAGGCCAACCAAAACAAATGAACAATGGACAGCTCACACTTCCCTCAGTGGTCCAAAGTGTCATTTGTAGGAGGATCTATTTGTTCAAGAGAAATATCCTTATTGAGAGCGCTATTAACGCTAATGTTAATGTCTAATTGTGTTATCCATCAGCTGCGCGTGAACCTGATGCTTCTTTTTGCGTCAAATTATTCAGGCGTGTCGTAACGCAAAATTTTCTGTATCGTTTTGTTTCTTCATTTGCCAGAAAAAGAAGTTTCTGGTTCACGCAAGGCCGAGGAATGACGGAAACTAGACATTAACGTTAATAGCGCTGTGAATATGAATATTTCTCTTAAACAAACGCATCGATTGGCTTCATAAGTCCTTTGTTAAGACCATGGAGCCGTGTCATGCAGTTATTTTTCATCGAGAGATGCATTTTTTGAAGCTTCAAAAATTGCCCCCGTTCACCCCCATTCTACCGCTTGGAAGAAAAATGATACGTGACATGATAACTTGACAAGCTTAACAAGACATATTCAATATGCAAGCTTTGTAAAGCAAAGGAAAAGTATTTTAAGAACACTAAAGGTCTCGAAGGCCATCATTCTAGCAAAATCTAAACATATATCAAGCAATGATTTGCAAAATCTGTCCTAAAGTCAAAAACAAATGTTAGAGCACACAGTAAGCAGCTTTACAGTGATGTGATATACAACGATCCTTCAGAAATATTTGACCACTGAATATGATAATGCAAATGGCCAGTGACACACGAAACATGGGAAGAGTTTATAAAGTGCGAACTCTGTGCAAATCTACACACTGTATTCAGACACCGCTATATAAAGAGAACGCAGGTTTGAAAGAGAGAGAGAGAGACAACGAGGTAATAACAAATGTCCCATTGTGTGCGGCTGTGCTGTGATTTATGTAAGGTGTGGCTGGATGAGGGAGATAATGCCAAGCGAAATGCTTCATTTCATAAATCTATTCCAAAGGCCTCTACACACACGCACACAAACACACACCTCCGTCTCACCTGCTATTGACATCCAAACAAGTGCTCTCTGTTCACAGCTAAGTAATGATGCAGTATCACAAGAACTATAGGGCCGGAGTCGGGCTCTCAGGGGCCCACACACACACATATATACATACGGGGGAGAGAGAGGCCATGGGAACTTGTATAAGCAAAAAGCCACCACATAATCAACAAACACTCAATTACCCAACGTCCTTTGCTTCCCGCGATATTAATAACACGCGCCCTCTCGGTCTACGCGCACCGCCGAAGGCTATTAAACGTGTCTGAGCGAAGGAAAAACAGAACAAACAGGGAAAAACGGCAACATGAGAGATGTGGAAATGATTCCGAACTCCATTCCGAGGCTAAATGCAGGTGATCCCGGATGCAGGGCAGGTGGGAAATTAGTTTGCTCCGCTGAGATTTCAGGTAATGGAGGCGAATGAGATTCCCACGCACACACTCCGGTCCACATGAAATAATAATGTTTGGGAAATATAACAGGCCAGATTTCCATTTGCTCCTTGGAAGTGATGTATCTCTTTCGAGAGGGTCCACCAAACAAGAATTGGATCGTTTTTCCGCGACATGCGCAACTGAAGATCAAGGAGAAATTATGCAGGGTGGATGCGGGATCCAAAGCCGGCGACAATAAACCATCGTATTTATGATCAAATGTTTCCAGCCTCCTTTCAAAGGCTTGAGATCAGAAAAAGAGGTTTTATCTCATTTGCTCTTTAAGTTTTCTCGAAATAATGACTGTGACTCTGAAAGCCTCGGTTTCATAGCTTGTCTGTCTGCTCTGGTTGTGTATTTGGTAATGGTGAGATCTGGTCTTTGCTCATGCCGGAGGTATATCTTGGGTAAAAACAGAACTATTTAGAAAAGCAGGACAAATCTGAGGTGTCTACAGAAACACCAGCTGTAATGACCCAAAGGAGACCCTGAGGACAGAAATGATTATTTGTGTGTGTGTTTATTGAAATAGATTCTTTTCAGAGGAATGCGCACAACATGAACAAAGTCTTTGGTCATTAAAAACAGGACTCAACATTATTTTAACAAATTCCTTAAAAAATCCTGTCAACAGACTAAGAAATCTTTAGGTATGTTCTTTCTGACAGAAACATTGAACTCTCTCTCTCTCGCTCTCTCTCGCTGTCGTCTCGGTGGAGGTGAACCAGACACTGTGTCTACAGCAGGTCACAGGAGCGCAGTGGAGACACCTTGCTGTGTCTTTGTCTCGCTGGCGACAGGGTTCGGCCGGAGAGCCGGTCACCTGGGATGAGTCCAGCCATGTCCTGAATAGAGCTCCTTTTTTCATTTGCCACCCGCTTTCAGTCTTTTCTTCATAACTAAACTTTAGGCCGCGTTCAAACCGTCTTACATCATAGAAGCGTGTACACGAACCAGCCAAAAATAATAATCAGAGGAATGGACTAATAACTATTGAACTATTTCTACTGATCTAGTCTGTAGTGTATTACAACTCGCTTAAAACAAAAAAGTTATTGTGTTTGTAAACAAACGTTGAAAGTTTTATTACAAAACATAAATAAAGCCAGAGTTCACAGCAGAAACATTTAATCTTTGTTAAAGATTGGTTATGTTATCTTTCAATAGAAGAAAAAGTTGAAGAAAACATTTTCACAATTCAGTTGAGGGTTTTTCTAAGGTATTTTGGTAAAAAAGACAATTTTATTTATTTTTTTGTTATCTTTTTGGCTCTTGTAAATTACTTTTAATTTATTTTACTTTGAAAATGCTATTTTTTACTTTTATTATATATAATATTTTGATTTATGTATTATGTATTTATTTTTAATTTTGTGCCATATGTTGTAAGCAGTCATTAAATATGATTCTGCCTTGTTTATTTAGAAAAAAACACACACATAGAAAGTACACATTTATTGTACTGTATATTTATTTGATGTATTTGGCATTTGACTGTATGTAGTTTTACTGTTATTTTGCTATATTCCCTAGCATCAATTTTAAGTGTATTCACTACAAACTTTGCCATTCACTTAAATGCGCTGCCAAATTAGTCTATGCCACATTTGGAAAAACACCCGAGATGAGATTTCCTTCATGAACTCCCACTGAAACAACACACGTCATCACACAGCAACGCCACTTTAATGTAACACATCTCGTGTGTGAGTTAGAGTGAGTCAGGGCTGTTGAGGCCACAGCACACCTGAGTCTCTCCAGCGCTGAGCAGGCACATGAGTGAATAGTCCAGATCTAATTACAGAGCCTTAATTAGTATCGGGGCTAAACCTCCACGGGGCACCTGCAATCTTAATTCATATGCTGACAGGGAGGAACAAGTGTTAATGTGCTGTATTTATGTTAATACTCCCAAAGTGTATGTGTGTGTGTGTGTGTGAGGTGCTCTCACTGTACACATTTAAAGAAGAAAGAGCTCTTCATGACACGTTTTATATTATATATAGGTGGACAAAGTAAGTACATTCATTCATTTTGGAACTTATCATAAGAATTTGGAAACAGACTGATGTGGTTAGTCTACTAAAATAACTTTCATTTGCTTTAAAATAGGAAGTGAAATTAATATAATTGTCCCTAAACACATGTACACAAATAAAAACATTACCACAATTTTTCATGTTAATAGCCGGCAAATATCAAACATCTATTGCTTTTACAAATGTAATATACTATAGATAGATGTATGGATCCTAGATTAGGTAACAAAATGAGATAACTTGTGTTTTTTATTATGTGATCATGTTTCTATTGTGTTTTATTGTGTTAGTTAGCTGTATTATGGCATATATCAAAACAAACCAACTGCAGTTTGATTTATATTTATTGTAATGCACAATAAAAAACATGATTTGAATTATCTCATTTTGGAACCAAACTCTTCAAGTATAGATGTATATAAATAAAAATGGAAAATAATACTAAAAGTAAAACAGTATGTGGCCTTTCACAACTGTTGTTTTTACAAAATTACCCTTGTACCAATATATTCTACTGAAGATCTTTTTTTTTTAGTTTGCCCTCTTGTTCGGGAAAATTAATGTCTATGTGCGGAATATAATCCATCACACAGTGAAAGCAGAGGTCATTCAGGAAATGATAGCAGGTAAGATTAGGTCCGTACCTCATGGATACACTCACACACCGTCCACAAACACACATGAACACACAAACACACACATACACCTTGAACACAGGAAAGTTCCTCACGTTCCTTGCCTTGACTTTGACCAGAGTGTGGAGAAGAAAACTCAAGGTTTCAGCGTAGGAGCTTCTCAAGGACAAAGTCAAAATTTTATAAAAAATATAATAAAAAAAGTGTTTTGATGGTACCATGATCAGACAACAATAGCACTGTATGTTATTATTTAACATAGCAAACAATGTTAATGTACTTTTTTGTACTTTGTTTGATCTAAAACAAGTAAAAAATCATCTGACCTCAGTATTACTATCCTGTCGTTTAAAATCCAAGTATTCTTACAATTTACAGCACATCAGCATAGACTTATTTATTTCTTATGTCGCCTCAAAGCAAAGTGTTAAAAACATATCATCCTGTGCCACTATGAGCAGGTTGAACATCCACTGTACATTTATTACAATGAAATTTCTTTAATGTACATCTGTCCCACTCACAGGTCTCCGGGGAATCAGTAAAGCCATTCAAGGGCAAGTATTTACACACATACACACACATAGCTGGTCAATACCGAATCAAAGTCTACGGGACCACTCCGGCACAGAGATCACACATTTATCCCATGCATTAATTATTGACACTAAATTTAATTTGAAAAGCAAACGTACACAATCCACCGGTCAGATTTTAATAATGCAAACAGACCATGCGGGGAGTAATCATATTGCTATTGATTAATATACAACAACTATAAGTAGTCAGGCTTATCCGATAACCCATAAACATATAAGAGACTACATCACGGAAAGCAGTGGATTATGGGTAGAACAACTGTACGTGATCCTCTTGATCACCTATCCAAAAAAGACTCAGCAGAGGAACTGAATGATATTGAGCTTCGCCAAACAAACAACTGAAAGAAAACGACAAATCAAAAACATTTTCCAAAAAGCAACTAACAACAAAAACAATCTGCTGTTTGACTTGGAAAAGCATTCAGATAGTTGTGAAATCGAACAGTAAAACAAAACGCATTGTTACTACTAAGGGTATGTAAACAAACACAAAACAAAGCTTGATGGCAGAGGTGAAAACGAAGCTTCGCCCCCACACAACGTCTCCTAAAAATAACTCTATTTATCTAAAGTGGGATGGAGGTACGGCCTGTAAAGAACGCCCTTCGATGAAAACAGACAGAGATGGAGAGAGTGTGAAAAAGAGCAAGATGGCTGGAGATCATCTTTAACACTTAACAATGACCGGAGCAGAGGCAGTTTACCTTCTGCCACGGGCTGTTATGAATAGAGGCTATCAGTCTGTCGCTCAAGAAAGAGCAAGCAGGCGAGAGAGAGACATCTCGGCACGTTGATTTATGAAAATAATGAAATATGTATGGCTGACAGCTTGAAGGATCACCGTTGAGGTTTTATTCTAATGCACTTGTCCTCTTTGCAAATCACCCATCACCCGCGTCAAGTCAAGCTGTTTTTCCACACGATCGTTGAAAGCTGCCCATAAAGGCGGCCATGTTTTTCCGGCCGGATATCAGTTTCTTTGCAAGTTTGGGGTTGTTTGGAGAAGACGAACAACTTGCTCCATTGACACAAACCAACATGTGCTGGTTTGCTGGTCTGGCTTGACAACAATACTGTATGAATAACCTGGTTTCAGAAAGGTTTTGGACACCAACAAACCAGTATAGGTTGACTTGTTCAAGCAAAAAAATAGACTCCTTGCAGGTCAGACACCAACAGTCTGACAACCACAGAGTTCATTTGTATGAGTGCTTTCGTAAACGTCCGCAGCCCATTTCATAATAAAGAGACCATATGAAAAATAACAAAGGATATCTCTTCATATCAGGTTCAAATTCACCGAGCAACACTTTGAACAGTTAGTTAGATTATCGGTATTTACATAAGCGGCCGCGGCCTCTGTATCTTTTCATGTTAGCGAACAAACAGCCAAACCACCGCCTTTCCATTCTCTTAATGAACAGCTCAACATCCCCACAGCTGTGCGTGTAATGCACATTAGCCAAAGAATCTTTAACAAATCCGATTAGGAAAACCTCACATTAAAAGCCTTTCATGTAACAAAGCGGACAAACCCGCATGAAAGGTTGAAGGGAATCGGCCGCAACGTCGCCGCCCATGACGGCCCACCTCGTAGCCGTTCGAGGAAAGTGCCGGCACTATAATCTAATAGATATCGTATTGCTCGCAGCGGTCCGTGCGCGGGAGTGGCGCTCTTTTCAATGGACCCCTAAATGGGGGATGAATAGAGTCAGGCATCCTGAAGGACGCCTAAACTTAATTTGAGTGAGTTAAAAGGTTGGAAATGGTATTGAGCCGCACCGCAGGGGCAGGGGCGTCAGAGGGGCCGTTTAGTCGGCGTTTCAATGGGCTCTTGTCCTGTTAAAGTCCTCCTCATACCTAGCTCATTTCTTTTAAAAGCCCGAGCAGCACCTTCAAGGATTATTAAAACAGTGCCGGAGAGCGGAGGGGTTAGCGAGCGGAACCGCCGGTCCCCCTCTTCTTTCAGCGTGGGGATGTGAGGACGGGACGTCTCTCCGACAGATAATAGCAATGATGATGGGTGCGATAGCTCCGAATCAATACACCTCTTAAACTGGATCCATTGTTTTGAGATATATTACATCCTCCTGTCAGCTTCTGTAAGGCCCTTCAGAGGGATAATGTACACAGTGATCCCACAGGCCCGGGCGGCAGCATTGTGCCGCACGTCTGGTTAAATGGTGTAATAACGAGCGGGGCCGTGGGACGGCCAGGAGTCTCCATGAGATCGGTGATCTTAAAAGAATGTTTCAAGCAGAGACGCTTCAACCACAGTCAATACCGTTCCGACTCCATGCGGCCCACTTTACAACCGCAAGGACTTTCATACCGGAAACACCAAAAGAGGCAAACACACGTAACGTCTGACGGCACAGCTGGGCTGCTGTAAACCAGCAATATACATAAGACCACCGCATCCGGTGGTCTGCGTGACAACACAATGACTTCCAATTAGGGCCAAGGGTGTATGACGCTAGATGTGAACCGCTAAAGATTTTGCTGCTCTGTTTATCGGGGAATGTTGCCCCAGGCCCCACTTAGACGTGTTGTCCCGGGCCTAGTAAATTTTTGCAAGGGGCCTGCTATTTACACAACAGATTTAGACAATTTATGTGGCTGTTAGTGGGCAGGACACCTTTACATTATTTAACAAGTGACTATAAAACAAAGTAAAATGCAGAAAATTGGGTTTAGTTTTTACATACATAGTTTAAAGCTGCAATCTGTAACATTTTCTGTAGCAAAATCAAAGAACATTACAAACTCCATGTTTTTCACCCTTTCACAGTAGTTAGCTTGTAATCATCATTTATAATTTGAGATGTCGAGTGCAACTTCACAATTAATGTCAGGTGGTTTTCAACCAGTATATGGAAGCAAAGTACAGTAAGCAACTTTATGTTTTTAAACCAAGACTGTCATAGAAAGACCTTAGGAAGTTATGGATTTTGAAATATTGTCCATTTGAGTAGGATTCAAATAAAGTCAATTATCAAAAACGATACTGTTTACAGCTAATACCGTGATGTAAGATTTGGCCAATATGTTGAAATGAATGCACCGAGGCCGAAATAAACCTCTTGGTCTTTACTTGCTGTAGTGCAACGGTCTGAACGAAACCCCCTCTCTCACATTCATTATGGTAATGTGGGAAACCGCACGTGTCTAATATCAAAATGCAAACTCTTCTGTTCCTTTAATTTATTATTTACAACTTCTTTTTAGTTACTGAAGTGCTTGTAAAGCTTTTGTATGCCAGACGTGGCTTCACGTGCATTTTTAAATGCACACCCATGCACACACACACACAGTACATAAACTTTTTTTTGGAAATATGAAGCAGGTCTTTCTCAGTACACGAGCATCTACTTCTGCTTCAAATAAAATGTCAGCATTTGGATTTATGAAGAGTGGCTACTTTGTATGCCAGCAGTGCAGCATCAGACCTGCTCTGAGAAAATTCCCCCATTTTTATAGATTGAATAATGGCCGGCATAAAAACGGTTTCATAGCAGGATAAATCACATGTCAAAATACAACCCATGTAACATCATGTAATTTAGCCTATGAGAATTGCGTGCATACTCTTCGACTCGACTCGGCCTCTTTGAATCTGTGGATAAATGTGAAACTTAATCGCATACATGATAATTTATTAGGAGATTTAAAATATTCATAAATATTGAATTAATCATTTATAATAGATCTTTATATTAACGCGCGTCTTTGAAGTTTTAGATGTACAAGATCTTCCCCGAAGAAATCGTCCCCCGTGGACATTTTAAATTTACTTTGACATCATCTCGCTGGCGAATGTTTTATGAATATTCAAATCTAAGGACGTGGTTAAACAAAAGGAGGCAAAAGACCTACAGTGACTTTTGTGGAGTCAATGCCAATGTGACGTTAACAACCTATTCATATTTGACTTTTCCATGCCGCCATAACATTTAACATATTTCTTACCCAGAATTTAGTCCCTATTTATTTATGGATGATTGTGCATCATTACAAAAAACATGCATTTTCATCTGTTTGTTGGCTTCAGAAAATATGAAGCGAGTTTGTCCGGACAAGGACATTGAAGCTCATAATTGCTGATGAAGCACGTCCAGCACTTTAAAGAAGAATTCCCCAGTGACATCAGATAGAAACATCAGATGGAATAATTCAATGATACAAACATTTCTCTCTCATTAAGGGCGAGATGGATGGGAATGCAAAGCCAATGACCAAACAACTCCAAAGGCTGTGTGAGGCCACGGAACAGCATCGCAAAAGGTTAATGTTCCTAAACAAATTAAGAAGAAGCTCCAAAATGAGAATCTCAACATGTGGGCCAGTGTGGTAGAAGTGTAGTGAACTGCTGCTACTACAACAAAGGGCAAAACAATTAACACACAGCAAGTGTCAAACAGATTTGGTAAGTCAACTTTGAACTTAGTCTGTAGGCGATATGAGGTAATTAAACCATTTACTAAAAAAACACAAACCTTTCACACAACTTCTAACAACTGCATCTATAAAGTTGAGAAATGTACCATTTTTGTCTCATAAAATACTGTACCTATTTAGGTATATAATTGAACCCTAAGGACCAATTGTGCACCTTTAAAGGTACAGTTAAATGTTTTGTTCCCTATACGAAGGGAACAAAGTATATGCTTAGTAAAAGGAATAAAATAATTAAGGCTGTCAATCTCATCCAGAACTCAAGTTTGTGTTTACATAATATGTGTCCGTCTATTGTGCATATTCATTTTGTTTTTATAAATACAAAAACATACACATAAATGTATATATATATTTATTAGTTTTCTGGGTGAATTATTGATATTTACCTATAATTTAAATTACATATAAACGTTTATTAATTTCTATATTTTATATGTTTCTTAAATATGTACATGTATGTGTTTATAAACACAAATGTAATATCCACAGTACACAGACATATATTATGTCAACACAAACTTTTATTCTGGATGCGATTAATTGTTGACAGCCCTAAAAATAATACAATACAATAAAAGAATAATTAAAACAAATAATAATAATAAAATAAAATTATATAAACTTAAATTAAATTAAATAATATATTGATGTATAACATAAAAGACAATTAAACAATTTATGTTAAAAAACCAACAGTTTAATGGCAACCTTTTGAAATACCTCATAGATCTTCACCTTGTCAGTCTGGGAAGCCCAACAATGTGCTTCAAGATACTCAGCCTCCATAAATGATAACAATAGAAAGAAGAATTGTCCTCTGTCACTTCTCTAATGTATTCTCCATTTAGCATATACCCAGTGTAGGACTAGCATCTCCATCACACGTCTGTAGTGTTAGAGCGAGCGTCTGACTGTTCAGGCCACTTCGTGAAGGACACAACGATTCATCATAAAGCTCTCTGATGGATCACATACACATTCACAATGAAAAGGCCCAGCTCAGAAAACAAAAGCAGTATATTGCAGAAGCGACTGGCCTGCACGCTTAATCACAGAGAACTTCGGCTGTGTTTTTTTCTTCCGGCGACGTCCGAGTTTGATAAGTCTGTTTGATTGATTGATGATGTAACAGCTCGGCTTTGGAGAGGAACACACACATTGTGGAAAGCAAATAAGGACAGCGGTTTTAAAACTGAGGTGATGAATCTCTTTATCAGTGGAAGGTCATCTTTCACCACGCAGAACGTGGGGATGTACATTAAGATATGCATCGCCCACCATTGCATCACCTCGCCAAAGCAGACATCAAAAGAGCAAAGAATGAGATTCAAAAAAGCTTCAATGAGCTTGCTCAGCACTTCCGACATAGTGTAGTGGATTTACCATCATGTTGAATGTCGGAAACAATTTCATGACATTATCTCACATTCTGCATTAATAAAATACTTTTACTCTCCCTGCTCTTTTACAATCAACATGTACCCGTTCTCCAGTGTTCAACTTGTGCATCTTTAGAATCATACAATGCCCTCCACTATTATTGGCACACTTGGTTAATATGAGCAAACACGTCTGTAAAATAAATCTGCATTGTTTCTCCTTCTGATTTTTTATACAAATAAATCTACAAAATTCCAACATTTCTTTTAAGTAAAACAATTTAAGGTAGTGGGGACATCACATAATGATTTTTTTCCTCTAACACACCCTGGTCACACCCTTGTATTCAAAACTTTCTGCAACTCCATTTGCATGAAAACCAGCTCTGATTCTTCTCTTTTATGTCTGACGAGGTTTGAGAATATAAGTCATCCAAGTACATGCCTTCATACAGAATCTCTTAAGATCCTCCAATGTTAGAGCTCTCTTATCTTCAGTTCATCACACTCATTTTCTATAGTGTTCAGATCAGGGAACTGGGATGCTATGGCAGGATCTTAATTTTGATGTTTATTTTGAACCATTGTTCTGATGGAAGATCTAACCACGACCCATTATAATATTTCCAGCAGAGCAAGTCAGGTTTTGATTTTTTGTATTTGTTGTTATTTGATATAAAACATTATGGCATGTATCTGAACAAGATGTCCAGGACCTCTGGTATAAAAGTAAATTCACAACAATGAAGATCTGGCGACATATTTAACTGTGGACATGAGGCTTTTTTTATCCTTGTGCGCACCAAACCTGTCTTGTGTTATTGCTACCAAAAATTGTATTTTATATGGCCATAGAACCAGTGCTGGTTGAAGTTCAAGTATGGCAGTTTAATATGGTGGAGTTTGTTTGTGTAATTTAGAGAAGTGCGTCATCCTGCAAGGAGCGAATGCATTAAATGCATCATCCAGCACCCAGAATGAACAATATGTGTAGAGAAGCAGATCCAGCAAGCGCATCATTCTGCAGCCGGGATGGGCATGGGCCCTTTTAAATTACACCTCTACAGTAGTGAAGTATTTTCTCTATAACTCAAGTACATTTCTTTACTTTGAGTGTTGTTACTTAGAAAAATGATTACAGTACATTATAAAGCATGTATCATTATGGTCATTCAACTTTCATAAATATGTTATAGTTTTGTTCAATACAATAAACTACTTGCAATTCTGAACTGATCAGGAAAAAGCAGGACTACAGTAGTGGTCGGAGGGGATATTTGCACAATTTCTGCTTTCAATGACACTTCAAGTTTGAGCAAATACAAAATAGTGGTAAAAAATGGAGGAAACACTTAACTTGGTCATGATATTTAGTTTACAATATTTGGCAAAAGGGTAGACTACAGCATATCAGAGAATATAATCAATAGATATTAAAATATGCAAAAGAAAAAATGCATAAAAAAATTCAAAGTTAATAGGCATTCACAGATTCAAGTTATATCCGTTATTAATATGTTGAGGTTCTCTTGTTTTTGACTAGAGCAGTCATTCTCCTGGCTTTTGACTAAAGCTAAAGCTCATAATTTGTAGGGTCATTCTTAAATCATTTTGTCATTGATTCTATTTATTTTGCAAGTCTCCTTAAATTCTGAGGTTCAGTTTACACATCAAGCACAACTACGCAACATAAATACAAAACTTTTAATACATCTTAAAGAATATTAAGTATTTAAATAAAGAGCGAATGCATCCAACTTCCAAAGATGGACATCACATTTGGTCATTTCTGTAAAAAACCTAAACCTAAATGTAAACCATGAAGTTAGATACCTTATAATACCCAGTACTTTCTTAGGTAAGTGCGCTATAGGTACACACGTGCTGTAAAATAAAGTGCAACCCATTTTGTATTGTATACATTCATATAAAATATTATGCATTTATTATTAAAATAAAAAACTCGCTGGGTTGGATTTTATTTTACAGTACATGTACATATACTAACAGTATACTTACCTAAGAAATAACTTGGTAGTATAAGTTAACTACATTGTAAAAGTTTAGGGGTAGGTTCAGGGTTAGTCCATAGTTATTAAACAGTTATTATATTTACTGTAATAAGTACACAGTATGTACATGGGAAACAGGACTGTAAAATAAAGTGTTACCACAAAATGTGTATAAAAAGGAGATACCCATTGTTCCCTTGTAGCTACTGGTATGACTGGGAAAGGTGGGTACAGAGATGTAAGGATAATCGGAGGGGGAGGGATACAGGGGGAAGCAGTGTCCAGGTGAAAAATGAGGATGTCAACCTGGTGTTGCAAGGTTAGCACAGACTCTAATGGAGAAAAGCGTGTGAGAGTTGACTACAGAAGCACAAGGTTCTGCTGCTCTTAAATAACACACAAGCACACTTCCACATACATGCAAACATAACATCATTTCATTTCAGTGCAGAGCTGTTGACGCAGAGACACAATTTTTCACACTGTGTTCAACTGAGTTTCGCCATGTTCTCTCTTACATAGTATTGATATAACAGGATTTTTGAAACGACTTATTTACAAAGTGTGTCACATCACTTACAAAAGAGACGTGCCCGAAGGCGGGCGGTGGCACGGACGATTTCACCAGCGTTGAAGAAACGTTTCAAGAGCAGGCCTCGGGATCTTCAGACAGCAACATGCACGGCAAAGACAAATCATAATACTGCCCGACTTGGAAAAATGAAAAGCAAAGATGATGTTGTGGACGACTATACTGTATATAAGAAGGGAAAAGACAGACGGGCAGTGTCTCAATACTAGTCAATGCTAATAAAGACATTTTACACCTATTTGTACAATACAGCTTTTGCTCTTTTAGGAACATTCCGGGCACTTATTCTTTACAGGAAGTAGTATCGCAAACCAGACTTCTGACAATTGGCATAAGGTCTGGTGCAAAGGAGGATGATAAGACAATAACCGACTTTTATTCAATAAAGTAGCATGGGTGTTTCATTTGGCTTCCGTGGAAAGTTGCGTGACGGACAGCAAAGTTAAGAAAGACAGGACTGAAATGGGAATAAACTTGACATCAAGTCAAGACTTAAAAACGTGTCCTTGCACATACAAGGATTTCTTGTTTATGTGCCTCAAACAAGACTATTGAATGTTTTGCACAGATTCAATGTCATCAAACCCACAACTTTATGAAACAATGGTCAGACTTCACTCATTGTAGCAGCCTTGGAACTTTTAAATGAAACTTCAGTTTACCCAGTAGACTGATAAATCTTCTGCGAACTTACTGAAAGTTGCAGAGCGTTGGGCTGATGAGACACTAGCAACTTTCCTCATATCTTGGGTGGGCACCTGAGGCTGAGACTAACAAAGTAGACACATTGGGCCAAAGTCAAATCCCATAGTGAGTTAGAAGGTTATGCAACTGTTATAAAGCAGAAACCTATTCTATCCATCCAACAAATATTAGCATTTGCAGCTTAACAGCAGTGGAAGAACTTATCAAACAGTAGCTATTACTTGGCATGAGGTGATCCACTGATAAATTCTGGGAAATTGAAACCTGGGTGTAAGATCCCAGTGCATAATGAGTGCAGATGGATTAGAGGAGAAGAACCGCAGCCTTCCTCTACCGTCAACGTGTCAAAGCCCGTGAGAACCACATTCATCATATCACCAGCACGTATGACAGATTTCTATCCGAGACGGCTCTACAGTCCACACCTTACTGATCACAAATACATATGTCTCCATTGTACCGTCTTTTATCTATTCCGACCCTCTTCGTTTCAACCTTACTGACGAAAAACAAAGCTACATTGTATTCTCTTCAGTGCTTTGAAATATTCAGTTCTCCGGCTACGCAATTTGCAGCGTGACCTCGAGGTTTGACCCAATGAAATGTGGTTCTGAAAGAGACACCGAAAGCTGTTTGACAAACATGAATATCTGGAGGTTATTCCGGGGGCCGGGGGTTTGATTTCACCACGGGGGCGACCGATACCTTCCCCGCTTTCGAGGGGGTAAAGGGTTAGCGAATCCGCACACCTTTGTGAGGGCTAGGACGAGTTTAGGACGTTGGAGCGCTTGTGTTTGTGCGGGTCCGCGGAGCACAGGGGTTAATAGTCCAGTGAAGATGTGGCTGGCACCAGTGAGTTGCACTAATACACTTGGCAGCCAATTCAGTGTCAAAGCGTTATTCCCTGAGGGGTGGAAGGACACTGCGTAATCTGTATTCAGTCCTGACATTGTCCACATCTGATACGGAACATTAGCTGCTAACTCCCTCTATAGACTAGTGTCCTTCAGTTTATATTACTTTATGTTAATAGAAAAAAATTACATACAACATCATTTGTCATAGTTACGGCAGCCGGTGGACGGCTGATTTAAATGCATGTGTTTACTGTTAGGGTGAGCATGGGCGGTGTCTCTTTTGGCCTTATTGATCTTTGATCCATTCTCAACCTCTCTTGGCCTGAACTGGTTTATTTAGCCCTCGGTGACAGCTGCTTTTAGAGCTGAGCTCGGACTGAACGGGCTATTGAAAGCAGGGGTGCTTGACGATATCGCAAGCTGCCTGAAAGTGTTGGAGAAAGAGAATCAATTGCTGTAGATGGTCAATGCGTTTGCTCAAGTGCACCTAGTTGGCGGAGATGTGGTGTAGCACGCAGAGCATTGTTCTTTATCAAACAACACAGAATAAAGACCACTGTTGACTGCAACACAATAACAATTTTGATCGGTCATTCAGAAAATCTGGTCTTCCAAGAATGTGTCTCCCAATGGTAGCCTTGACATGATTTTGTGGCTGTACGTGTCCAAAAGGCCATGGGGTGTCCCAAGGGCTCACGGGTAAACAATAATGCAGACTTTGCAGCGGGCTATTAGCCAACATTTCACGTGGCAAATGGTTGGATCTGAGAAAGACCCCAAGGCTTGAGAGACCTTTCATGAAAAAAGTTCACAAATACATCTATGACCTTCCGTTGCAAACGCTGGAACTAATCTGAGCATGACGCGAGACATTATCAAGATTTGGTTTGAATCTCTTGAAGAGACACTTGAGAAGACCAGGGTGTAGGTCTGATGATCTCATGCAAAACTGAGAGAAACTACTGAGATAATAAAGAGATCTCATAACTGAAAACCCTAGGATGTGATTTCTGTTCGTAATAAACAAACCCCACCCCACCATTTCGTCTGTTGTACAGTTTCTATTAGTCCACAGGTCATTTTGCTGTCAAGACCCAGACAAACACCCTCTTGACTTAACAGTCACTTCAATCGACCTGCTCTCGCTCTCGTAAGACACACATATGTCTTCAGTGTCACCGCATGAACCCAGACGACCTTTAACCCCCACTTCCTCAAAGCATCAGGGCGATACCACTAAAAGGAGACAGACAGGTTAGTCAGATAGCAATCTGACTGATCAATAGTCTACAAACCCACAATACACACATGCTAATGCTGCCAGGTCGCCGGGAGCCAATTTACACATGAGGCACAAACCCGCCACACGCTATTTACAATTGTCACTGTACTTCGCTTCATTGTTAACACGTTCGTCTCTACGGTCTGATGTTTGTATCATGACTATTCACTTCCGCAGTGCAGTGTGAGCTGATGGATTCCGTGATAATCTGAGCATGCTGTCGTAATTGAAGTATCTACTGTTAATTTATAGCATCTAATTGTTCTATCCTTAATTAAAAAGGCTTAGCGCAGCATCACGCTGAGATAGTCTTCATAACCCTGATTGGAAAGTGCTAATTAGATTTCATTTGCAATTATTTTCACACACAGTTGTGTTAACCTTTATGGTGTAACTCAGCTACTGGCCACCCACTCACAGATCGGAATCACAAATGTCGTTTAGTAGGTTATAACTCTGTTATGTGTGGGCTGGACTAACGCCGGTGACGGTATGATTAAAGTCCAATTAGAATTCAAGGTAAAACATCTGGTTAGGACTTCACATATACACAGAGAGATTTATCGTGCAGTACGTCGGTCCGCATCAGGGGCTTTCAAACTTAACAGGCCCAGGGACACAACACAATTGTTAGTGTGTTTCTCTTATTTCAAAATGCAAGGGTGAGGAAGAAGAAAGTTTGTATCTATTGTGATTCGTAGGGAAAACATGTGGTATATTGTGACACCTCACCACAGTGTTTTTTCTTATTTAAGTCCACAAAACCCTGAAGTACTTAAGGACCCCAGGGGTCCCCAGATCCCTATTTAAAACCCCTATGTCAGGACGTGCAATTTTACAATTTCTCTTCCTCACCCATCAGCACTTAGCAAGACATACATAACTCCCTCTCTCTCTCCCTCTGTCTCCCTCTCTCTCTCTCCCTCTGTCTCTCTCTCTTTTTCTCTCTCTGTCTCCCTCTCTCTCTCTCCCTCTGTCTCCCTCTCTCTCTCTCTCTCCCTCTGTCTCCCTCTCTCTCTCTCCCTCTGTCTCTCTCTCTCTCTCTCTCCAGATAAGATGTTTCCAGGTCTTAAGTCTTCTGTTCCCATTCTCCGCCACAGCTGGACTCGTTCCAGGTGGCACATACATCCTGCAGAAGAGCTGAAAACATGCAGCCGCTCGTACATTCATCAGCGGCTCTTGACTGACTTGGAGAGGGATCCTCGTATGGGTTTATGACAGAGAGACGGAGTCACAGGGCATCTCTCCAGTGTGTGTGCTTGTGACAGACTGATCCAGCACTCAAACATGTCATCTGCAGTCAGGCGGCCCCCTGTGGAACCGTGAGCCAGCTGGCAGCGGTCCCTCCGGAGAGCAGGACTCTATAAACATGAGTAGAGGGAAACCACACTACACCCCCTCAGCCTTTATATGACAGTACTGATTAACAACAGCATCCCTGCTCTTTCATGTATCTAAGCAGCTTTTTAATTCTATTCTATTTCACCATTTTACTCTTTTATTATGTTGTTTTAAAGTATATTCCATTATTCTCTAGACCATAATAATATCACTATTATGTTCTGTCCTATTCATTGTTTTTCAGCTTTATTGTGGTCAATTTACTTATGATTCAAACTAAATTCTATTCTATTTACTTACTTCTCTGATTATTGTGGTCAATTCTAGTTATACTTAAAGCTCCAAATCATATCCCGTTCCGTTCAGTATCTTCTCTTGTTTTTATTACAGTTCTCATTTCATTGTTCTGTTCTTTTTTAATTTTATTAAGTTCCATTCAAGTTTTACAGCATGATCTGTTCAATTCTATGTCTATTTTTTTATTACATTTGAGGTTTTTTGCCATTTCATTGTATATTCCATTACTTGTATTTTATGCCATTTCTTTTCTGATTTGCTGTTTTATCATGTTTTATTTAATTAAGGTGCTCTATTCTAATTTTAATAATAGTTGGTTCTATTCTATTCTATTCCTCTTGTTTTTATTGTGTTTTAGTATATTATGGTACCGTTTTCTATATTCTATCATGCTCCTCTCTGTTTAGTGTCTATTTTAATGAGTTACAATCTCATTTTAATTACAGTATGTTCTCTTCTCTTTCATTCTATAAAATTCTAATATTTCATTATGAGAAAAATCTACTTGCAGTCTGTGTAGTTGTGGGAACCTCCCTCCTTTCTCCAGCAGTTCCACAATAGAATAGATACATGGGATGCCAAGGAAAATTGTTTTATCGGCCATTCCCTTTGAAGCGGGCTCCGGAAGTATGTATTGATATTTGGTGAAACCGATGGTGTGCTTAATCACTTTGATATTTTTTATAGAGTGAAGGAAATTGATGCCTGAATCTAACGATCCCCTGAATAAAGTGTGATGACATCACGTTGACTCCATCATAGCAGCTCACTGGAGCTGGACTAACAGAGCCATAGATTGATCAATGAGAGAGAGAGAGTGTGTGTGTGTGAGAGAGAGAGACTCTCACAGGTAGAAATAATAAATCTCATTTTGCTTTTTTCTGCACTATTCTACAACATTTTGTTAAAACTAAACTTTCAATGTGTCAATAAAATCGATATTGTGTAAAGTACGAGTAGATTATAGAGCACAGCCCTATGACAGACCTCAAAAACTCCATGACTGCCAGGGTTCAAGGCTAAACCGGCCAGGTTTGACCTCTGTCCCTCTTCCAGTGCACTGCATTTAGACATCTCCAGGTCACCTGGTGAATACGCACAAGCTCGGTTGTCTCCTAATTATTTTCTCTCAATAACCCGCTGTGAAACACGGTCATGTCCACTCCCACACACAGACACGGACGCGCCCGGCCCTCCCGGCGCGGGTGAGGGGTGAAGGACAGTGAAGTTGGTACAAGAGGGGCGAGGATCTGTTTAACGATTCAGTAAAGAGAGCCTGTGGAGGCCTGGGGAGAGAGGGCAAGGAGAGCTTGTCAAAGAGTCAATCAAAAGGCCCTGACCAGACTGAGGGGGAGAGCGGCCTCCACGCGGGTCAACCGCCGTTTGTCTAGAGCGCGCTGCACACACCCTTCATCTCCCAGCAGGAGAAAGAATGATATTTAAGGCTAAATGAATTGACAATTTAAACTATTAACTTACACATGTCTGGTTTCTTACCGTGCACAAGTTATGAGTGCATGTTGTTTGAGAGACAAAAAAGTTATAGGGATCGTTCACCCAAAAATGATGTCATTGTTTACTCATCCTCAAATTTTTCCTAAACTGTATTAAAATCTGTGATCTGTTGAACAAGAATGAAGAAATTTGGAAGAATGTGGGAAATAAACAGTTCTGGGGCACCATCAACTAACACAGGATTATCCCTAATATGTAAATCTGTAGTGCCCCGATCTTTCCAAAGATCCTTCTTTGTGCTCAGCAGAACAAAGAAATGTATTTAGGTTTGTAACAATTTTTTTTTAACTATCCCTTTAAAAAGTTAAAAGTAGCTTCAAGGACTTCAGCTGATGGCACTTAAATTACTGTTCAAGGTATTCATTTTGTCATCGATAATACATAAGTTGCTGTTGGTTACAGTGATTTTACCACAGAAAAGGTTTTGGTTATTATGTTCTTGGATCATGAAAAATCAAGTCCAGTCCGATCCTGATGCTCAGACAAACGTCACGACTTGAACATACAATTAATACACCCAACTAGTCTGATTATTTCACTTCGGTCAAAGTCGAGCCAGATAACACTTCATTATGCAAACGTGGATTAATTGAGAAGTTGTTCTAGTTTCCAGAGGAAGTTTTCTAAGTGAAATCTGCTGTGTTTTGGAAGCAGAACGAAAATTTCCACCTCCACTCGGAGAGGAGAGACCGGAGAGAATAACCTCTCCCTCATTATTATCAATTAAGGTCAAGCTGAGAGGAATGAAAAAAACAGGGATGAAGCAAAAGAGTATGCCGGAGTTGAGCTACATTGGGAATTTATAAACATGATGTTATAAGACCAGCGTAAACATTTACTTTTTTACAAAAACACAATTAAACATATTAGTATTGTTAAAGTCTGATTTGATCAAAACAGACAAATTCAAATTCAAATTTTTGAGTATAATTTGGAGAATCACGCAAATGTTTATAAATGACAAGTCTGGGAAGTTCAGTTGGCACTTTCTGAAGTTAACAACCATGCGTGGGCAGCTGTATGCGAGTACAGTAATGCTATTAGGAGTGTTGGAAGAGAAGAAGTGTGTTAGAGAGCAGGACAGCTCCAGAGTCAGTGATTAATGACTAGAATCCACTGTGGGAGATAGTGAGGGAACACTGTGATTATCCTGCCTGTAGGGCCCTGGGTTTACACGCAATCTCTGACCTGGAACCGGTATGAATCTCCTGACCTTCACCCCTCACACACACAGACACACACACGCACGGGCGGGCGGGCGTGGATAAGACTAAATCTGCCCGAGAGGTAGGCGGACTCCCTGGCCGGAGTTAATGGTGTTTTTTTCCAGGTGAGTAAGTTGGCGTTTCCGGCTGAGGAGAGATCGGGAATTAAGATGTTATGCTAAATGAAGAGCTGCTCTGCTAACTGCCTCCTCCACTGGCCATACGCAAAGAGACCTGTTTAAACACACACTCACAAACGCACACAGATCAATAGATCTAGAGAGAGAGGGACAAGAAGAGAGAGAGACAGAGAGAGAATGGGAGAGAATGGGAGGGAATTGGAAAGAGAGAGAGAGAGAGAGAGAAAGAAAGAGAGAGAGAGAGAGAGAGAGAGAGATAAAGAGATAGAGAGAGAGATATAGATGATGGAGATGGTGGTCTAGTGTGTTAAACCACTGAACTGGTAAATCAAAAGGTTGCTGGTTCGATCCCAGCAGCCACCACCAGTGTGTCCTTGAGCAAGACACTTTATTCCATGTTGCTCCAGGGGGATTGTCCCTGTAATAAGTGCACTGTAAGTCGCTTTGGATAAAAGCGTCTGCCAAATGACTAAATGTAAATGTAAATATAGAGAGAGAGAGAAATAATGGACAAGAGATAGAGATAAAGAGAGTGAAAAAGAGAGAGAATGAGAGAGAATGAGAGAGAGAGTGACTGTGAGAGCATGGGAGAGAGGGAGAGAACGGGAGAGAGAAAGAGAGAGAGAGAGAGAGAGAGAGTGAGAGAGAGAGAGGGAGAGAGAGAGAGAAAGAGAGAGAGAGAGAGAGAGAGAGAGAGAGAGAGAGAGAAAGACAGAGAGAGATCAAATGGATGACTGAGAGAGCGGAGAGAAGTAAAGAAGAAAGAAATGTAGAAAGATGTAATAAACAATAAATGAACAACAAAATCATTCCAACAAAAACAAGAAACTAACCACAAAAAAACAATCAAACCAGAAAAAATAACAACCGAAAAGAAACAAATAATTAGCAGATGTGAACGAAAAAACAAACAAATGACTGCATGAAAAACAAAACAAACACATAAACAAACAAAAATAGAGCAAGAAAAAATAACTAAATAGCCTAAACAGAGACAAGGAAGAAACATACAAAGCAAGAAATGAACAGTCTGACTACCCAATTACCCGAAACAAAGAACAAAGAGAGAGAGAGACAGAGAGAGACAGAGAGACAGAGACAGAATGGGAGGGAATTGGAAAGAGTGAGAGAGAGAGAGAGAGAGAGAGCGAGAGAGAGAGCGAGAGAGCGAGAGAGCGAGAGAGCGAGAGAGAGATAGAGAGAGAGAGAGAGAGAGAGAGAGAGAGAGAGAGAGAGAGAGAGAGAGAGAGAGAGAGAGAGAGAGAGAGAGAGAGAGAGAGAGAGAGAGAGAGAGAGAGAGAGAGAGAGAGAGAGAGAGAGAGAGAGAGAGAGAGAGAGAGAGAGAGAGAGAGAGAGAGAGAGAGAGAGAGAGAGAGAGAGAGAGAGAGAGAGAGAGAGAGAGAGAGAGAGAGAGAGAGAGAGAGAGAGAGAGAGAGAGGTAGATGTTTTGAAATGTAAACCAATTCCTAATTCACCAACCAATGGCGCACACCTCCTCCAAATGCTGTTTGTTTACAACGTATAGTCTTAAAAAGTACATACACGGTTCGTAATTGACTTCTCTGTCAACAATGATGACAATATGGTTGAATTCAATGTTTAGAAAGAAAAAAGAAAGGAAGAAAAAGAACAACAGAAAATCAATTTGTGCAGCGATTCAGAGCTGAGCGGTGCGTGCCGTATAGAACATGTCAGCCCCTGAAATGAAGCCGTTTGACTGCACTGGCCCGCGACGCTGAAATCGGCCCTGTTTTTCCCGCTGGCTGAGCAGCTCTCTCAGGCTCGCCGCAGACAGTCAATAGCCTGAAAATGAACAGGGTTGTTTTCAAGCGTCGGCCCTGCAGGCTTCAGCGCCCGAGCATCGGAACAATAAGGCGAACATGTCGGAATCATTATCAGTGCTAAAGATATGATTAAAACAGCTTCTCTCAGCCCGCATGAAGAAAAGAAGGCCTCTCTTTCTGCTCGGGATCTAACAAGCGCTCAGGGAGCCAATCTTTCCGCCTTTGACGCAGACAGACTCATAACCGTCATCTCTGAAGAAGCGGAAGACACGACAAAGGGAATAAAAACGCAGAAACAAGTGCTGGACCGGCACCACAGGAGGAGGTGCTTGTTAAGGGCCGTAATAAAGCACTCGAGCAACGTCTCCACCTCATTTCCACAATACAAGACTGAAGTCCGGAGAGCGCTACGAGAGAGGGATACAAAGCGAGGGAAAATAAAATCCCCCTGCCTAGAGCGTCACGCGCATGTTCCTCCTCCTGTGAATGACATGGGACGTTCCCCTCGAGAGGAAGACCCATGTGAGGAAAGCCATCGTATCGCCATATCAACCCCCAATGTAAAGAGCCAAAGTCCAGTGTTCTTGGCAGAATCCTCATGCCTGCTTCCAGGGCTGGACTGGGAAGAAAAATGAGCACTGGCATTTTTGGCCCACATCGGCCCTCCACCATTTCTGTCGATGGGGGTTTGGGGGGGTGCGCATGGTCAGATCTGTTAAGTCTTCTGCATTCGCGTTGCATGGATTCCCATTTATAAGACGTACATCTGAGCGGCCAAAGTGTCTGTTCCGGCCCCGACCGATAGCGGCAAAACGGGAAAACGCCCGGAATGAACACAATGCCAGATGGCCAGTCCGCCCCTGCCTGCTTGTCGTAAATTTCAAACTTCCTTTCACCTGCTGCTTAAGACATTTTTGAAACACAAAGGAAAGAAAAATAAGCAAGCAAAAAAACAAGGCAACCTACGAAGAAATGTCTGAGGAACACAAGCAAACAAACAAAGAGAAAAATCTGCTCCACAATAAAAACAGACATGCATCGTATAACAGTCTCTTTCACGAGTGGCTCTCCAGCAAACCTCAAGCGCCAACCAAAGCCACTTAAACCTGCTCATGCCTCTCAGAATCATATTCCCTGTTCGCGTTTCCCAATTCATTCCCAAATTCCCACATCTTTCCTCCCTCCCGCATCCTCCTGCTCACCCCTCCCCCCTCCCCTTTATTAAAAACAAACAGTCCGGAGGAGTCTGTCCCCTCTGCCTGGTCGCGAAAACCCCAGATTCTGACACATGGTGCGGAAATGTGTTCATGTTTCATTGTAAATTTATGAAGTCTCAGAACGTGTGGCGTCCCCCGGGCAAAGGCTCTGGTAAATGAAAGTAGCAGGCAGTCCAGATTAATATCATTTTACTGCGCTCCGATTGGATGAGCACTTTAAAGCAAAGAAGGGGGAGCGGCGGGATTCATCTGTCTTTTGATTCTCGGGGACCTGTATGGAGAAGGCCCGCGTCGTTGTAGACCGAGCTTAAATATATTCTGAACACTTTTTCATTCATTTATATGGAGGAGCGGCTCGCATCATATTTTACGAGGGCTTGAATCTCCCGCGGGACGAGTGCGACTTAAGTCGGAAAACACAAAGTCAAGCTGTTGTGGTTTGTGTGCTCTCACTGATAACAATCTAACGAGTGTTGGGACGTCATATGGGATCTGCGCTGTCGTGTGCCACTTGTTGGTTCAACAGATTTATTCTTAAAGGGACAGTTCACCCGAAAACAAACATGCTGTCATCATTTACTCACCTTTGAGTTGTTCCAAATCTGTTTACATTTCTTTGTTCTGATGAACACAGAGAAAGATATTTGGACTTATGCTTGTAACCAAACATTTCTTGCACCCCATTGTAGGAAAAAATGCTTTATAAATTTCTTTGATCTGTTGAACACAAAAATAAGATATTTTGAAGAATGTAGGACAGCAAACCGTTTGGGGAACTTATGACAACAATTGTCATTGTTCCTACTATGGAAGTCAATGGGGTCCGAGAAACGTTTGGTTACAAGCATTCGTCCAAATATCTTTCCCTGTGTGAGTAATTGATATAGAATTTTCATTAATGATAAACCATCCCTTTAAAGGAAGAGTTCACTGATAAAATAATTATCATTCACTGACCCTCAAGTCAATCCAAACCTGTATGACTTCCGTTCGAACACAAAAGAAGATATTTCAAAGAAGGTTGGTAACCAAACAACCCTGGACCCCTTTGACTATCATTATATGGACACAAATAACTGAGACTTTTCTCAAAATATCTTCTTTTGTGTTCCTCAGAAGCGAGAGACCTCATGACATGAGGGTGAATAAACGTTAACAAAATGTTTATTTAGGAGTAAACTATCCGTGTTCCAACTTCTTAGGCGCTTTGTACGCCCTCCAATCTATTTATCTCCTGTACACCCCAAACCATTCTGTAATTTGTAATTCTCTATTTTATTTTAGATCAAAACCTGTACCTCCCACAAGCTCCAAAGCTCGACGTGCCTGTTTCGACGGCCCAAACTACGAGAAACCAGAACTTTCCGACACGGGATGAAGTCTCAAGCAAACGTGACATGTAAAAGTGAAAATTGCACACTGCATAAGGCATGAGACGGATAAACATGGCCGTGGTATTGACTTAAGCCTCTAAATAAACCCAACGCACCGCACGGTTCCACCTGGTGGAATATAAAAAGAGCAAAAGGGTTTTGAGAGATCTGGTTTCAGGGGTCTACGGCAGTGCTAATGTAGTTGGGGATCGTAGACTCCTCCAGTGTGTGCGGCTGTTAATTAAATCTATTCTAGGTCGCAAGATAAATGGCTCTGACACAAACGTGTTGGCCCCACACCAGCAGCAAAAAATATATATATAATAATAATAGCGCTTTCCGCCATTCTGCTACTAGCTTTGATGGATTTAAATGAAAAGAGTCATTAATAAAGTTGAGCGGTTTGAGGGTAAAAGCACACTATTAATAACAGTTTTTCATGACTGCGAGGAATATTGTACATAATAAAACAAGCCTTAACTGAGCGGATGAGGCTTTGAGAAATAGACGGCAGCTTAGCCAGAGCTCATGTTAGCGTGATGAACAGCAGAGGTCTGAGCTTTTATCATGTGTGAAACATCTCGGATGAGAGATTCAATGCTGCTGGAAACAATACAGTTATCCTAAATGAGTGCGTACGTGATTTTTGTGGAATTTTTCAAATTCTTCCTCTTTGGGAAAACACTTCTTATTCGACGTTGTCTTCGTGTTTTAGAGAGACTTTATGTTGAGCTCAACACACACATCAAAATAGTGGAGTTCACAGTTCCCCTAAAAAGGAAAATTTCGTCATTATTTACTCACACTATTGTCATTTCAAACCTATGGGGCTTACTTTCTTCTTTGAAAAATGAAAGAAGATATTTTGAAGAACGTCAGTAACTGAACAACAGAGGTGTTCATTCACTTCTATTGTATGGAAACAAAACCAATGTAAGTCAATGGGTAACGTCACTGTTGGGTTACCCATTTTTCAAAATATCTTCTTTTGTGTTCTGCGGAAGAAAGAAAGTCAAACAGGTTTGAAATGACAATGAATAAATGATGAAAGAATTGTCATTTTTAGGTGAACTATCCCTTTAAACGTTTTCCTCTTTACATAAGCTTCCTCTTACTGATATTTAACTGATCAATATTACTATGATACATTTTTGGGATTTCATTATTTTATTTTAAATCAATCGACGTGTCTAAAATGGAATAATTAAAATGTGAAGATGACGTTCCGGTTGTGTTTTAATCAAGTTGTTTGAGGTGGTTAAACTGAGTTTTTAATAAAACACACTCAGAGACGAGAAGGGAAATGAGAGAACGAGGGAAAAACTGCAAAGCGGACCGGAGGAAGCCCGAACAATTTTAATAGAAAAACAGTATATCAATTTAAACTGCTACGGTGTCACCCCATCACCCCGCCTAAACCGGCCGGCACGCCACCCGACCAATCGGAGCGCTCCGCCAATTCATTTAAATAAGAGAGGACTTGGCCGCGGGGAGCGTAAATGATGAGGTGACGTGTTACACTGATTTATGTCTGTAGGCAATAAAAGGAGCATTTCTGTTCCTGCCTGTTTAATATGCGAATATGCAGGGCATCTCGGCCCTGACAGCCCGTCATTAATAAAACCCTTGTAAGTGGGCGCAGATAGCAATATTTCATCTTTATGAAAATACATGATGATAGTTTTACACTGTATAATTTTTAAACCGGTGCCAATGTACCCTCCTAGGAGCTGAAGCGGTGGAATATCAGAGCTATAAGTTACACAGAGAGACCGGCCCCTCACATCTCGCCATGCAGACGTACCTGCCCACCGCTGGAGCTCCTCTCACCTGCAGACAGACAGATCTGCCCATCACTAGAGTTTAACATCTAAAAGGTTATTGGGGCACTGATAAAGACTCAAAGAGAAAGAACACATATACAAAAATAAAAAGATGCACAGAATACACTCCCCACAGATCTGGGGTCAGCTGATGTTAGTCTCTCACCCATTCACAAACACAAAGTGCATGTGTGACAGCTGATCCAGCATCTGTTAGGGACCGTGTGTGAAAGAGCTCCCCCTAAAGGATTGTTATGGTAACAAACATCCGAGCCGACGCAAGTGTGTTTGTGTGTTTGTGTGTCAGTGTGTGAGTGACTAGTTACACAAAAAAACCTGCAGGGGTACTAAGCAGTTTACCTTTCCTTTGTGAGATCTGTGTTTTACTCTCCCACACACAGCTGATGGTGGAAGGGTGTGATAAAAATTACAGAAATGGGACATCAAAGCGAGTGTAATATTAGAATAACAGAAATAATTGGGCATGAGAAAGACAAGAAGAGATTCATTTGCATAAAAATGTTAATTAGTCTCTTCACAGGCAGCGCCTCATGTCTGGAACAAGCTTTTAATGGAGGAGTGTGTGAAGCTCATTCCTTTACATACGTTATCTACTGTCAGCAGGTCATCCGATAGACTTTCCTAAATATTAGCGACGGGATTCTGTATTACTCGAAGACGATAGTCAATATTTTAACTAAATGAAAAAAAAGGTTCCATCATATCAAGCTATTTTACCCACATGTATCTGAAGCATATGTAGTGGGGAGGGGTGATGGTACCTGGCAGGAGAAAAACTAACTTTCTATAAAATATAAGTCAAGACGACCTCAACGAATACTGATGAAATAAGAAACAAGGTTCAAAGCTAATAGTACGCTTTCTTAAATCTTTTATAAAGCTCGCTGTTGAATAAGGACAAATGAGGTGAGAAAGAGCAGAAAGATGGATATATGGACATCTTGGTCACATGATATTATAATATTGCCATTGCTTGTGATAAACGTTTGTTAAAAGATATAACAAAGTTACCTTTGACTTCATTTTTATCTGCAGACGTCAAAGCTTTGTGTGTTGTTATATGCAAATAATAATCATTTATAATGGTTACGATATACACACCTTACTTTCAAATATAAACTTTAACAATTTAATTTGAATAAAAAATCAATATCAAAAACATCTCTGTCTCTCTCCCTCCCTCAATAAACTGGTTGTTTTAGGTACTGTAGCGTCAAAAGCAAGAAAAAATAAGAAACTAGGGTTGTCAAATGAATAATCACGACTGATTGCATCTAGAATAAAAGTTTACATAATATTTGTAAATTATTTTGAAATGAAAATTCTGTCATCATTTACTCACCCTCAGATTGCTCCACACCTGTATACATTTCTTTGTTCTGCTAAACACAAAGGAAGATATTTGGAAAAATGTCAGTACCTGAGCAGATCTCATCCCCTATTGACTGCCATAGTAGGGAAAATAAATACCAAAGGAGTCAATGGGGGATGAGATCTGCTCAGGTACTGACATTTTTCCAAATATCTTCCTTTGTGTTTAGTAGAACAATGAAATGTATACAGGTGTGGAACAATCGGAGTATGAGAGTATATGATGACTGAATTTTCATTTTTGGGTGAACTAGCCTTTTCATTTTGAATTTAGAAAGACATACACAAACATGCATATATGTCAAAAAAATAAAAAAATATGTATAGTTTAAATTATTGGTAAATATAAATGCATACAAGTAAATATTATGTCTATTGTGTTTGTAAATAAAAAAAATAAATAAGCATATTACACAGACATAAACCTTATATCGTAAACACAAACCTTAATTCTGGATGTGGTTAAGCGTGATTAATTGTTTGACAGAGCTAAAATAAACATAAATAAACTGAGAATAGAGATATTCTCATGTACAGGTCTGTGAGTTCTGTGAAGATCTCTGAGTGTCGACCTGTCACATTGAGAGATCTCAACGAAACCTTTAGACACACAAACCTCACCTGCACTCGACTTTCACACTTGAAATGCTCACATCACCACATATTGTCCTGTAGATCATCCTCAGCCCTCCTGATATAACTAACATCTCCCAACCTTTGACGCAAAGCATTTAGCAGTTATGGAAAGACGGAGGATTTCAAGTGGATAAAGGAAACGATCTCACAGCCAAACACAAAACAACTACACACCGAGCTTTTCAGGAAAATAAATACAGCCTATTATTGGATTATTAATGATTTGGCTTGAAGGGGGAAATTGCCATTTTAGCTGATGCATACATGTTTCATTAATAGAGCGGAAAAGTAATGAGACATCTAGACACAGACATCTAACACTTATATAAACACGCATGCTCGCAACATCAAGATCTAATGTAAAGAAATCAGTTCATGACACAGCGCAGGAGATCAACATTACACAAATAAACTAACCTGAAGACGGCATCAAAACGGTTCTTCAGTGCTTTAAACTTGCATAATATTTGTGAAACCCAAATTATTCTGAGAAAAAAGGTGTAGGATGAGAATGCATCCATCTGGATTTTTCTGGATTGTGAAAACTAGGCTGTGATTTAACTGGTTAATATTACTTTTCCCACCCATGCAGTCAGCAAAAAGAATGTTTATGAGGAAAGAAAGTTATTGCATTTTGGTCGTATGGCTTCAGAAACTTATATAGCACACCATTTGTACAGCATGGACTATTTTTATGGTGCCGTTTGTCATCTTTGGACCTCGGCCAGTCCCCATTCACTTTCCAAGAATGGAGACAAGCACCTTTGACACTGTGCATAATGTTTTTTTTTTATGTGCAAATCCTGTCTCAAACTACATACAATCTAGTTTTTTTAGATAGCCCGACATACCAAATTTGGTTCAACGAACAGCATTTAACCAAACACTTTCTCTTTAAGAGGCGTTTTTTAAACCCCTCCCTTTTCGTCTTAAAGTGATACTTCACCCAATAATGAAAATTATGTCATCATTTACTCACATTCCAGTTGTTCCAAATCTGTATAAATGTCTTTGTTCTGTTGAACACAGAGAAAGATATTTGGAAGAATGCTTATAACCAGACAGATTTTCTTAGGTTTTTTTTAGGAAAAAATACAATGGAAGTCAAAAGTACACCAGAACTGTTTGCCTTTTTCAAAATGTCTTCTTTTGTGTTCAACAAAACAAAACAAAAACGATAAAGTAATTTTTTCTTCTATGGGAGTCAATGGGGGTTAAAATCTGTCTGGATAAAGGCATTCTTCCAAATATCTTTCTCTGTGTTTATCAGAACAAATACATTTATACAGATTTGGAACAACTCGAATGTGAGTAAATGATGACAGAATTTGTATTTTTGGGTGAAGTATCACTTTAACACTCATACATGTAAACATTTGCTTTTATCCTCTATCAAAACTTCACATAGCTTTCATACCTCGCCCATACTTCGCCCTATGTGTCCAGCTCAGATAGATGATCTGCACTGTGTATTTGGAAGTACATTAGACTGATAATACACTTGTAGCCAATCACAGACTTTAATATATGAGCAGCAGCATTTTCATTGGCAGCTCTTTGTGGAGCATAATGAAGAGAGTGTACGCTGATGAATGCACTGGTCCGGGGCTAAACGTCACTTCTTTCATTAAGGGGACCTCCACCTCGCCCTGCTGTATTGAACCGTGGCTCCTGCCATTAGACTGATGCGTCCCGCCGAGAATCACAGGTGAGATTTAAAAGGCACAAACATGCTGTGGGCTGCTAAATGGGTAAAGGACAATAACAGAGAAATACAGGCCGTGTGCATCTGGAAAAAGCTTGTAAAGGAAATGAAGTGTAAATAAATACATATGAGAGAGAGGTGCCTGTTTGTGCAAAAATTGGTTGCCAGCGTGTCGTGGGAGTTGCCAAGTGGTTACCTACACCAAAAAAAAACACTTCTCCCAAGCTGAAGTTGTGTTTATGCGTTCAGCACATACATTGAAAAAGAAGTTTGATGAAGTTTAATAATAGAGTTGAATCCCCTAAATATTAGGAGCAGTAGTAATAAAGATTCATCAGGCGAACAATAATAATTATATTCTGCAGTTTACGTATTGTGAGGTTCTGCTTATAATCAAAACGCATTCAAATTTAAGAGCAATGCATTGACATTTTTGACCATTTCATTTCAGCAAACAGGAAGTGTTCAGATTGTGTCATAATAATCAAATTATACTGCGTACACCACCTGAGTAAAGAATCTATCGGACAGGCCGTATAACCGCGTGTGTGTACGAGAGAGAGAGCGCCCAGAGCCGATGGGTATTAAGCAGATGAAGTCATACAGGAAATCAATGTAGTATTGAGAGCAGAAAAATGCAGTGCCTGAGGACCGGCATATGCAGCATTATAAATGAACGCCAGCGTACAGACAGTTTATAATGAGGGGTCAGGCAGAGATGGGACAATACTACTGTGATTTTACTTTACACACCCTAGGGATAGAAACTGGGATCAGGAGATGGGAGAGTTGGGCACTTGTGTCATACGTACTGTATTGTGTACATTGCAGAAAGGCAATTTGCATAATTTATGGTTTTATTTATGATGTAGACCCAGGTTTACAACCGATAGTCTACAAACAAATTTTTAAAACTAAGGATTAGGGGATACATTTGGGGGTTCTCACTCATTAACATTAGTCAACTCATCTGAGTTGAACTAACCACTGGCCAATTCCATGAATATTTCAACCTTAAGGCGGAAAAGTCAAGTTTGTCCCCAAAGGTTTTCACCTTATCGATAGGGTCAGATGTCAATATTTGGTGCTTTAAATACCCACGTGAAATCTCTCATAAAGTTTTTAAAGCACAGTTTTCCACAGTAAGGTAGATGTCCAAATAACTCTTGAATGGGCATGTGAAAAATAAAATATAATAATTGTATATTCTATGTAGAGTCATCCCTTCTTCATTCGTTGGGTGTTATCACTTCTGGATTGTACATTTTAATTCTCAGAAATCCTAAAAAGTATGTTGTCTCTCAAAAAAGTGTGTCCTTTTTTGTCACACCCATAAAGCAATAATTTCCCCCTCTTCTTCAAACAGAAAAGTTGTCTATATATTTGTCTGACGTCTAGACTCAGGGGTTTAGTAACATATAAACAGATGCTTCGATATATTGGTATAAATACATTCTCTGAGAATTTATATTTCGAGATTTATATGCCACATCCATAACACTTAAGAATTACTTATTTTAAATCATTTTTTAAGCCATTTATTTTACTTTGTTAAATCCAATACAATTTTTCATTCATGGTGCATTAAAAAACAGATTCAAGTGTTGTTTAACAAAAAATTGATGGTAAATGTTGACATTTACATTAACCAAAAAATAAGAAATTATGTATGTTGAGGTTAACCAATGTAGGTAGCTAAAGTTAAATGAAGCCTTTCTGTAGTGTTAGAAATTGTGGTACATTTAATCTGAAGGTACCGTTTTATATCATTGTAAAAAAGTGTTACTGAGAATGTTTGGGTTATCAGAGAATCTATTTGGGAGGCTCCCTAACGGTTGAAAACCTCTTTTATGAGCAATACAAATGGATTGAAACTTGCATCGAGTTAAACGTTAAGCTGCAGTTCCCTCAACCCACATAACTTCATGAGTACCTTTAAATCACAACAGCACCAGATCTATGGGCTGTAATGCCCGCACACACTGTGTGAGTGATAGTGCCTCCGAGTGTCTTCCGAGAGATTTTAAGCATGCCTTGATGCTGTTTAGCATCTCTCGCTCTGTTAATTGTTCACACTTGGCTGTGTAATTACGCTCTATTTTAAGAGTGATAAAGCAAGAAGGAAGTCTTTAATTATTCATTGTTCTCTTGCACAGTGGCTGAACTACCCGAAATAGACCGAATCGCACCTCTGTACCGCCACCACCAGCGTGACACAAATGGCACCAACGCCCCGCGCCGGGCACTCTGAAGGGCACACAGACGCTTTGGCGCAAAACACAAATCACACGCCATACAAACAGATCCGGATCTTTGCACATTTCTCTGGCCGCTCCACAAGCAGGCCGCCGGCGTCATTGAACATTCCCATCACACAACGGGACGGGCAGGAAACCATCGTAATCAAAAACAAGGATCATGCCTAGAGCTCCAATTCCCCGGGAGCATCAACGTCGCCACCACAACTCGGCACGACAACCTACGGTTCCGACGGGCTTTACATAATCCAGTCGGAACGTCCCGGCATCCAGCGGCTCATTTAAAACACCTAAAGTGGGATCAGGAGAAGTGAATAACTGCTGCAAATTTACTCCACGACAGCGAGATGCTCAGCCACTTAGCCTTCGAGTCAAGCGGAAACCTCGCCGCCTTTTTGCACACGCCAGCACTTTACTTTTCCGCCTTTTGTTCAAGGGTAATGGCACGACACAAACGCCGAGGAAAAACAAGCGCGGGTTTTGAATGGAAGAAAGAGAACGAAAGAAAGAAAACACTCGTCTCCCTCTGAAGTTAATTGCTTCTCATTGGCCTCGCGTGGAGCGTGTGACGTTGAAAAGTCAAGGAGGCAGGGAGCTTACGTTTTGGTCTGGCTCGTCCTTTGTTCGGTTAATGGCTAAATATTTAATGTTCAGGGGCTCTAAAGATTAAAGGTAACATGTTGTCAGTATCATTGGTGGAACTTCAAAGAGTCTAAATTATGCATTTCCTGTAGCGGTGGAGGAAGAAATCAAAGGCGGTAATGAAGATTAAAGTTTGGAGGGCCACGTGCCCGGACGCGCCAAAGGAACGGGGAGTGAAGTGTCTTGGTGTGGAAAGGTTAATCTATTTGGAGGGTGCTTTATCTTATTAGAGCGTCATTGTTTTAATTCAATCTGTTCCGCCATTCGTATATGGACCAGGAGTTATGGAGACGAGGTTTACAAAGCAGGAAGTCAGAGGGCCATGAAATCACAGGAGCAATTAAAAGAACAACATGACTTTCACGAGCGATCCCGCGACGGGCTGCCTGTGAATGTCAAGCTCCTAACAGTAGTTTTAATTAAAGCTGAATTGGGTTGGGTTTAATTGTACCTTAGTGTCAGGACCACTAAACTCGGAGCGAGTGGGAAGGATCGATGGCTAACCACGTCTTTGAAGGCCTCAAAGGATCGGTGAATCACGCCTTTAACTGAGCGCATTTAACATCCACTTGCGAGGACTTGGCTGCCGTTTTCAAGATGAGATTGATCTGAAGGTCATCTGGTCAATTGTGTTCGTTTCCAAATCAAACGTCCATCAGCGCTTTCATATCTATGAGTGCTCCTCAATCACACTACAACCAAAAGCGTCTCACTGATTTGCATTCAGCATTGTGTTTTGTCACAAGCCATGATCGCCATGACTACGCCTTATTGGTGTCTATCCGTGATCCATAAAAAAGTCACCACCATTAGCTCGGTGTCAAGTGGCCCTAATAGTCAGATTTCATTAGAGTCAATGGTAGTGAGCGGAGCCATTTGGAAAAGTCAGACAGCCACTGAGGCTCCATACAGGCTGGAATTGCGTCGCAAATGGTTCCACTCGCAGGACATTAAAGTCAGTATGGCCGATTTGACCTAACGTGAAATTCACGCCTATACACTCCACAACCTGTACCGCAATCTGTCAATCGTGCAGTCTCGTTCTGATGATGTCATTTGGAAACAACCCTCAGCGGAGTACTGTCCTGTAGGTTTATGAGGTCATCTTCAGGTAGAGCATGAAACAGCGATGCAAACTGCAGACATCATTTGCAAAAAAGATCATTTTATTATTTGAACTGTTGAAGGAGCACAATTAGAAAGAAAACGTTCAAAAAACGTGAAACTAAAACAATCCTCTCGTCGTGATCGTTCAACGGCAATTGCAATGAATCGAAGAAATGCATCATATTCAAAATATTCACCTCTTGTTTTTTACACTCCGCACTAAATATTGACGAAACCCTGTTTGTTGTTTGTCTGTTGTTTATCCTATTGATCATAATGTGTTTGAATGTCGATGAGCTGTGTGCGAGTGTGTGACGGCCGGCGTTAACGCCTTTGTGTCGGGCTTCAATGTATCGACGGCGTTCGTGCAGACAAAAGCACACAACATCATCTGCTAGTTAAACACGTTTGCATCCAAACATACATGTGGGTTTGGTTCCGCTTTCTATTTCCTGTTGACTTCTGCCGGACGGACAGAAAAACAGACTCCCATACTGCGAGAGAGCGGAGGAGAATAAAGATGTTAAAGTGTGCTGTGGAGTGCTTTAAAAGGGCCAATATGTCCCCCTGTAGAGGCCTCCCCCTCCACCACCTGCCTTTAAATCTAACTCAGTACAGATTATTTCTATGCAAATGCTCGCAGGCGCTGAATTAAATCCAAAACACAGTTTGTAAAAATCGATTCCCCCGCAACCTACACAAGTCTGCAGCCAGGCGACATGCCATGGCCATAAATATTCATCTTTTATTTACTGTGCTCTGAATGAAGCAATGGATTTGGCAAAACAGGGATAAGGAGGGAGTGTGTGTGTGTGTGTGTGAGAGAGAGAGAGAGAGAGGGAGAGAGGGATGTGGAGGTCATGAGATTATTGGAGACTCTTCAAGTCTTGTCAAGAGTACAAGATCACAACAAAAGATCTATCTATACATCTTGAGTGAAATAACAGAAGATATTGTAAATGAAGAGTATGGTTCCAAAAAGAGATAGATTCTGTTTTTATTAAAAAAAATTAAAATCATAATTTGTATATTGTGCATTACAATTAATATCAATCAAACTGCAGTTGGTTTGCTTTGATTTAAGTCATAATACGTTTAACAATACAGCTAACTTACACATTAAAAACATGAATTTAAACAGAGTTTTAAACAGAGTTATCTCATTTTGAAACCAAACTCTTTTAATACATGTCATCTTTAATTTCACATTAAATCCATTTTTTTTGAAAATGTAATGACTGCATGTATTTTATTATATTTATTTGAATATATATATAATAATATATTTTATCTATTTGTTTTATTTACTTAAATCCAATGAGCCGTCAAAGGCACAATAAATAAAATATGTAATTTAATATAATTCCTTACATTTTTGAGAATGAAAAATGACCTGGACATGTTCTTGACAGATGTAGAGATTAACCATTTTTTGTCTTGTTTATAACAAATCTATTTTAATTTATTTCTAAAAAAATAAGTATGACCTAATAGGCTATTTTATTTTATTTTACCATTTGAAATTCTGCCTGGTGATGAGTTGCTAACTTATTTGTAAGTAACGTTAACATATAGATTGATCAAATCGCTTTTTAGAGTGTTTTTCTTTCTATAGTTCTCCTTCTTATCATATTATTTACTTTGAGTCTTACGCCTGTGTTGTTTAACACTCAAGACATACATAAACCATACAGAAAAACATCATTACCACCCAATAAATCATGTGTACCCCGCAGTTCTCTGGTGAGGCAGACATGCTCCCTTCTTTATGACTGCTTAAAAGACTGAGCATGTTAGACATTAAATGTATTTAAATATTCAGTGTGATTAGACAGATGATTAAATTATTTGAGAGATGAGCTCGCGTGTGCTTCAGAAATGTGAACAGTCCGCGGCTGTTTAAAAATGCATCAAACATGATCTTAAATTAACGCAACTGTCAAAGCACTCGCTTTTTTATGGAAAGTAGAAGCATTGGCAGAAATGTGTGTGCGAGAGAGTGAGGCTTAGAGATATGAAGGAATGCATGTTTGTTCTCCATTACTAATAAAGCAAATAAACATAACATGTTGCCACACACTTCCATGAACAATCAGTCCAAACTCAAACAAGCAAAACACAGAACAAACAAACAAAGCTTTAATGCCTGTAATCATTTAGTCTGGTGGCTGGTTTGTGAAAATATTTAGAAAAAAAAATGAATAAATAATAACAGATTGCGCTTTTTTGTGCAGGTGTGTGTTAAGGAACCGAAAAGTGCAGATGATGCGAATTAAGCAGTCGCTCAAAGGAAACACCTGCGCAAGCATCCGCACACTCAAATGTTGCATCATTTGTGTCTGCAACAAAGGTTGTTAAAGCGCTTCTTTAAATGCTAAAGCGTACACATGCGCGCACAATGACGACGCCACGCTCGAGTTGGCAAGCAGGTCAGGCGCTCAGGTGGAAAGATGAACGGGGGACGGCAGTCTGGAAAGTCGACAAATTGAAGAGCGCAAGGTGTGCGTGGGATAGAGAGGTGCGGCGTAAGACGCAAAATTTATGTCAAAACATCCCGCGGCTGGAGGACTGGGGCACCCAGATACCGGCCTTCACGCTTCGCCAAAAGATCCGTAAACAAGTAAATCGTAATAAGCAGACTGACTTAATATTAACTTCAATCAATTTCCACATGAAAATGACAATCTGCGCAATGTCAAGTATGTGGCAAAGGTAAATCGTTCGATGTCAAATACAATCACAACCTTGAGGACTTAAATTCCCAGTGGGATTTGTGATGTATAATAAAACAATCCAAGTATATAAAGTCACCACAAAAAAACGAATTATAAAAATGCATATTTGTCACTTTATAGATGCACTTTAAAACCAGCTGGCTGAAAAACCTGGATTGTTTCTTTGCAGATGCATACTGTAGGTTAATGCTTTCCGCTGGCATCCACATTCTCTTTTAAGCCACTGTATATAAACTCAATTATCTACAGCATGACGTTTTGTTTTTAATGTATGTTCTTGCTTCACAGATATAAAGCGTGATGATTCCTTACCATCAATCTTTCCTGAAACTTCCGCAAATGCGATAAACATGTGAAACAAAGAATTACGTGAACAATTCAAGAATCTGTTTTCATAATCGTGATCCGGAGAAATTGAAAAGACAAGACTTCTATAGGCAGAGGAAACACGTGGCATGTGGCTTCACAATAGAGTATGTTTGTCATTTGCATACGTATTGAATGAAAATCCAGAGGAAATAGAAATGCAGCCCATGGTGCTACAAAAAGGATTTGCTGGTGGTGGATGGAAGCATTTTGGGTTAACGGCAAAGTCAACACGGTGTAGGTAACAGAAAAGTAACAGGATATGACGATTGAACATCTATTGTTTTGCTCGACACAAGCATCCCTATTCAAATTCTTTGGAAAAAAGATTTGGGGATGAAGTTAAAAACAGTAAATAGGGAATTAAGCAGGATATTTTTTTCTGATTCGATATTATACACACTCGCTGTCCATCCCAACATCAGACAACACCCCCTTTGCCTCATTTTCCTCTTCGTTTGAAGTAGCGAGCATGTTTTTATTATTCATTTGTCTTCCATCCCCTGCATGTATGCGTGTGGTCTGGGGTTCAAAGGTAATGACAGGTTTGACAGCTATACCTGTCAGTCTAAAGCGGGCCAGATAACCTTCTGTCCTAACAGTGCACTTTCAATAGCCTTCTATTTTCCCCCACTACACACACACACTCTCTTTGTGGGGGAAAAAAAATCCTATCTTGCATTTATTCCTGTATAGCGCTTTGCCTGCACCTCAAACGCATGAATAGCAATTAAATTGATTCTTTTTACCCTTTCCCCGTTTTTTTCCCCGAGCCGAGTCTCAGCCTGTGCCGATTTGGAGCCCAATCTACCTTCGGTTTGTGTACGTCCTATCTCTGAGACGAGCCCTCAAAGAACGGCTAAAAGGATCTTTATCAGACAGTGAATTAACACTTAGTCTTCCATTCGGAAGGTGTTTCCAACCAATCTAGAAAAAAGCTGGGAAAGAGGCCCAGCAAAGGGGACACCTTGAGAGAGGACCTTGCAGCTTAGCGCAGGAGAACCCTAGTGCTGATCCAGCACTCTTCAGAGAGAGAGAGAGAGAGAGAGAGAGAGATAACAATCACACATTGGCACAGGACTGAACAATTACCTGCTAAGTAAAGGTCATTTGCGTCAGTGTAGTAGCAATACAGGAGAAGAGACACTGCTGGTATTTACTGACATGCCACTTGATATCAGCAACTAAAGACCATTAGGTAAGTACACACACTCGCGTATGTGCGCGTCACGCGGCAATGATCACAAATTTAACATGGAGATGACTAATAATATTACTAAAACAATAACACCTTAATATTATACAAATATTATCCTAAATACACCCACCATTAAAGACGCATTTAAAAAAAAATAGAATTTAGACCCATTCTCATCAGGAGCGATAATTAAGAAGCATTAAAGGAGAGGTTCACTTTCAAAATAAATGTCATGATAATTTACTCAACCCCATGTTATCCAAGATGTTTATGTATTTGTTTCTTTAGTCGAAATGAAGGTTTTGGATGGAAATATTCCAGGATCCAGGATTTCTCCATTTCGTCGACTTCAATGGACTCCAAACGCTTGAAAGACAAAATTACAGTTTCAGTGCAGCTTCAAAGGGCTTTAAACCATACCAGACGATGAATAAAGGTCTTATATAGCCAAACGATCGGCCATTTAAAAAAAAAAATTGTGTATGCTTTATAAACACAAATGCTCGCCTTGCTCTGTTCTGCGATGCGCATTCATGACTTCACAAAATACGTTACCTGGTTGAAAGACGTGGAAGTACAGAGTCAGTGTTTACAAGTTGAATGTGCAAGTTTTCAGCGTAAACACGTATTACCTGTAGCCATGAACGCGCATTACAGAACAGATTTTGACCAGGTTTCAACCGTTTGGAGTCCACTGAAGTCCACTATATGGAGAAAAATCCATTTATTTTCGACTAAAGAAAAAAACCATAAACATCTTGAATGACATGGGGGTGAGTAAATTATCATGAACATTTATTTTGAAAGTGAACTACTCCTTTAAGATGATGTTCTAAAAATCTGAAGCACAACTACAACGATAATGTTTCAAAAGAAAAATAGAGTCAGAATATTGATTTCCAGCTGATGAACGATAAAACAAGAACAGCCAATTGAAATCCATTTGAATTTAAAAGCCTTTCGCATTTAAAATGTGCATGCAAGTTTTGAATAAATGTCAATATCTTCCATTGAGTGTGCGTGCTATTATTGTTATCGCTCCCTATAGTTTTTTTTTTTGCTTGTGTGACTGGGCTTAAATTGACATTATATATTTAACAAAAAGTGCAATACGCTCAAACTATGTGACGTACTATGTGCAATGCAACACGCATGCTAAACTGTCAACATGAACGCCACTGTTACACCTGAACAAAACTATCTATGCAAGACAAACAACTGTAAAAACACATAGCTCTTCATCTCTAATTGCTTTACACTATATCCATTCCCAAATCCCGAATTAGGGAACAGCGTGAACGCATCATCACCCACGCACACATATCCACAATAACAAACAATGTTCCTCCCCTGACCGCACGCTCCATTAATCTTCTTGTAGGTTCCATCCACAGTGGGGTTAACCCGGGTGAGGGAGGGGCAACTGGGGCAGGAGCTAAGGCAAGACCCGGGTCTTATCCAGGCTTCCGTGAGCATTAGCCGTTGAGCTGAAAGAGAATGGAAAGGCCCGGTGGGGGCCAGGGGAGATCAGAGCTCTGGGCTGGACAGACCTGGGGGTCTAAATTAAGAACCAGGAGAGAAGCTCTTGATTTCGTGTACCTTCAATGACAATCCTGACAGGATGATGTAAGAGCGAGTAAACGCGAGCGGCTCACCTTTGAGTCTGCCCTGCAACTGGAGGACCACAGCGGAGGAGAGAAATAAACACAAACGCCGCGTTTGAATTAACCCTCACATGCTTCTTCCACTACTCTTCAAAGCCATGCGGTATGAATAGTGGGCACGGCACGCAAATGTTCTGCACGCATGCGATAACCAGGTGACCTTCCGCAGTAAACAACTGAAGCGTACTAGATCAAGAACTATTTGCCGCAAAGGGAACAAGTTTTCTGTTGCACAAAACACAGCTGATGTGCGAGTGCCTTCACCAGGAAAATCCAATCTTTATCAATTCATTCATAAGTGACTTCCTGGGTAGATGCAAAATGGTTATTATTAATTACAGTCCGCTTCTGGACGGACTGAAAGAGGCACAACAACAGAAGAAGGCATAATGACTCGGGGGGGCCTTTTCCCGGTGCCGGCAGTGAAGTGGCTTCATATTTTAAATTGATTCCCACTTACCAGTAGACTAGAGATGCAGACATCCCAATTGTCTTGTCCCATCTGGCACTACGGTGGAACAGCAAGGGGTAAGCAAGATTTGCGAGTCCTCGAGGGACAATCTCCCTGTTGAAGCACAACACATCGACTGTACACCCAGCGACCCTCGAACCCTGCAGTTCCTATCGCAATCATGGAGGGAACGGGAGTTGCGATGTGAAAAGTGCCTCCTAGTGTATAGAAAGTCAAGATGTCATCTGCTTTGTTTAGGTAGTGGGATATTTCGTGAGAAAACAAAAACCTCTAAGGTAAGCTAAGGACGGTTGAATCCGAAGAACCGTTGATCAAGGTCCTCGTGGAGAAATAGCTTTCGCCATTCCAGAAACTTCAACCACTACGTAAATCCTGCCTTCACAGGAAAAAAAGTACATCTCAAGATCCTCGCTGGAGTCATTAGATTCAGGCCTACTGTATCTAATGCCCTTGAAACTTACAATTCAATCTTGACCATGAAATAAGCATTACAGTCATTAAATATTTGCATAGTTATCTCTAAAGCGCACTTAAATTTGTTCTAGATCATTAGACGATGTTACAGCACCTCGGAAGCAGGTATGAAGCCAGTTTTCTTGTGAGGTACCTTCATTAAACAAAAACCGACTGGGTAGCGAAGCAGCGAGTCTGGTTTTGAGCACAGTCTGAAACAGCATTCATTACAGTTAAAGAGTTGCTTAACAGTCCGGCATGTCCCAGACTTCATACTGACCTACCTTTGCAGACAGACACATTGGAGACATTCATTAGCCTAAACTGTTCTTGCAGAACGTCAGTATGCAGAAAATCAAAAGGGAGGCCTTGGGGATCAAGTACACTTCTGCTTCTTCATTGTGAAGGCTTGGCTGAGGAAACACAAACGGGCTTGACCGGGTGAACAGAAAGCGTGTCTTTCAATCCCCACCTCCATTTCACCTTCCCAGTTCTCTACCAGGTGAATATAAATACCCGGAGAAAAGATTGGGATGGTGAAACGAGGACACTGGAATAATGAGGTCAAGTGTGCAGGCGGGGTGGAGAAACCGAGAACACTTGTGACCCGTTCATGTTAATTAGGAGAAAATACAGAGAGATGTTCTATACTGCTGAACTCCAGCGAGTTTGTTTGCTCACTCAGAAATGATTTAACAATTGTTCAACCTGTCTCTAGAGAGCTTAAAGCTCCATGGATCTACTTTACACAGTATCAGAACACTTCCCATTTGCATGGAAATGCCAACCGTGGGGCTCAGACTTCTGGACTCCACTTTACACAACAGCTCTACAACACCAAACAGTACCATCCTAGAAATTGATCCAAAATTCATCTTAAGTGCCGTGCATGTCATCTCTCCAGTGTTGTGCCTACAGTTGTCTATCTGAGCTTGTGTTCTCCTTCTTTTCTGCTCGGTGTACCATTCGGCTGCCCGGATGACCTCACTACCAGACGCGGAGAGAGAATGAGAGTGCATAAAAGGCAGAAGGATGAATGAACAAGAAAACGTCCCTCAGGTAGCTTTGTCTTTCACGCTCGGTTCTTTCATGCGATTCAGAACAACGGATATCTATGTTTTTCGATCTTCTTCAAAGACCCTCTCGAAACCCACCCCCCCACCCGCTCTCTCATTCATTCTTCAGCTGTTTAGCTTTTTGTGAAAAGACCTTGATCTCACTCTACTTTCCATGTTTTTAGAGGCCGTTTACAAGAGACCATTTTAACTAAAAACTGAAAACTTTTTGGCGCATTTTGGCTGTTCATTTACACGAAAATGGCGTTTTGGGGGATAGAAAATGGACCTCAAAGTGCATGTTTTTGAAAACGAAAGCATTATTGTTTCCGTGTAAACTCTGAAGGCTTTTGCAAAAACGTTGACGTCATACGCACGCATGTCTGTTGGCATGCACGAGTATTCACCAAACAAAATTGTCGGCTTCCATGCTGCATGTTTGTGTAATATCATTTATCCATCAACAAGTAGATTGACTGCACAACTACAACCAGCAAAGACATAGTATTTATATGCACATTGTTATAAACACACACACACTCGCGACAAAGTGTATTAAAAGCACTTTAAGATTGAAATAAGGGTATGCGTATGTGCGCAGGCACCTAGGGTGTTTCTTTACAGCGCAACATCGCTATCCACATGCATAATACAGGGTTTCTATTCATTTTCCCGGATCCATGTAAATGCAGATCGTTTTGATAATGCTGTCTTGTGTACTTGAAACTTTTCAAAAACGCAAAAGGAAAAACGTTTCCGTGTTTTATCGTGTAAATGTCCTCTTAGTTTGATAAAATGCATGTTGTCTTCTTGTTATTAAGGTGGAATTTTTACATTTTTGGTTAAAGAGGCACTACAGAAAACAAACTAGAAACACTAGAACTGTAAATATCAGATAGGACGGACCTTTACCCTACAAAGAAATACTGCAAATAATTTGAATGTATATCAAATACAGTCCCAATGTATCACGTGCCCAAAAATAAAAGTTGGGACATGACCAGACCTTCCTGCTCGCAGCGAAAGAGAAAACAACAGAGGGGTCGAGTCCATTTACAGCGGTAATTGAAGCAGAACAAAATATCATTTCTTGTCTTCCTCTTTCTATACGTCTCACTCTCTTCCTCTCACACAAGCGCTGACATTGACTAGCAGGCTGCAGCCTCTTCCCAGCAGTAAATAATTGATGTTTGCGGGAGGCCGAGTCTATAGGTTGCCGGCACTGCAGTGAACCCCACAGAGCAAATGTGCAGTTTGGAAAGAGTGTTATGAAGTGCAGGAAAGAGCAGTGGAGACACAGAGACATGCGTGAGTGTGTGTACTGATCAAACCCAGCGCCCCACTGCGGCCGCCACACCGACAGCATCATGAGCGGACGCTTTCCTTTCTGTTTCCCACAACCGCCCCACCTTACGCTGAACTCTTCAATTACTTTTCGTTTCTTTTGTTCTGTCTGCTTTAGCTCAACAACATATCAGTCATTATCACCCAAGAGTCATTTACTCTTACTGTGGTATTACAGGAAAAAACATGTTTTGTGGAGACAATGATGTAATGTCAACATACAGTGTGTATTGTGTATAAAAGCCTCATGATCTTACCACCTGATATCCTCCATAAAGTATCAGAGATATATTCTCTGTGAAGATCTTTTGTGAAAGTCAACAATTCATCAGCCTTGGAGGCCAAAACGCCATTTAAATTGACCAAAACGGTCTAGATAACTGAAATATAAGAGCAAAAATGTCCTTATGAATCTTTGTTTCTAACATAAAACAAATTGTTTTTTGTTCCTTCGTATATAGCTGTTGGTTTGTTGTCTATGCAGGTATATAGTTGTCTGATTTAAAAAAATGATGTACAGTTTAATATTCCTGTTTGTCTTCTCAAAATAATATATATATATATAATTATTTGCCCTTTAAGTTATTTTGAATAGGCATTAACAAACTCCTGAAAGAGTCACAAAAGTCCAGTTTCTAACACCTGCGCATATTCACACAGGTCACTTATTTCAAATGAATTCTAGCGGTGTTTGTGGCGTTACGATGTGCATTATTTTATTAGAGCTTAAGGGCTCAAGTGTGTAGACAGACGCGCACTCATAGACACACACGGCGCTCAGTGACCTCACTATACGCTCTATCTATATTGTACTTTAAATTGGCTGCTTGTTTTCGGAATTCATTTGATTGTCGGAAGACTTGAGGCTAACAGCTTATGTTTGATGTTTATTATGCAGTTGAATACAGTGTCGCATTACCGCGCTTACACCGCCCAGTACTGCATAATGCATAGTGAAAAATCTATCATCTGCTGATTAGATGCACACAAACCAACCTTAACTTGCATTCCTACATATGATATACAAATAACTTCATTGTTTAAAACTAATCAGAACACATTATTTTGCAGAATATTTTGCATTTTCAGATTTTTTTTTAAATAATATTCTGTACTGTATCCACCATCCATTCATTTGAAACTATGCACAGAAGGGCACACAATCACTGAAAATACAAATATGGCATAAAATGTCCCAACATTATCACGTTTGTACCTTCTATAGGCTTTATAGCAGTTTAGCTTAACAAACCTGTTAGATGTAAACCAGCTAAATCATTTAACAGACACATTTTTTACCAATAAGCAATTCATTTGAAGGAAATATCCAAAAATAGTTCTAATCCATTATTTGAACCTGTGATTCATACAAAACTTGGGATTACTTCTGCCTGTAGTTTTCTCATCTATACATGCTGAACGTATTTATGGCAATTACAAATATGCTTAAAATAATACGTGTTTTCACAAATATATTGGTTGGTTTAAGAAGACATTTACTCACGCTCTGGGGTCGTATGGATTAGTTTTATGATGGATATATGCAGGGACACTATCTAATGACATTAACAAAATGAACATAGAATGGAAATCTTTTTTGTGGCCGGCTGAAGAAACAAATGAAATACAACTAGAATGGCGTGAGGTTGAGTAAATGATGAACTATTCCTTTAATCCAGATCTTTTCAAAGCAGATTGACAGAACACACTTTAGTACAAAAACAGATGATATGAAGAAAAAAAACACAGAATAATACCACAGAAAAAATGAAATAAAACATTAAACGTCTTAAGGATTCCAATTGAACTGCTGTATTAACAGCAATATTTTAAGAGGAGAAACAGATCTGATAATTGCACCAAAGTACCAACGACTTTTCCCCAAAACTTCCCATCTCTCATTCGCCACACGGACACTTTTCACTTTAGAGCGCGTAAGCGGGCAGAATAACCCGCACACACAGCTAAAGTGCACTTCCTCCCCAGCGCATATAATGTTTGAAGAATCAAATCCTCCTCATTATAGCATGTGTATGCGTCTAAGACCAGGGATATCCTCTCTCCCTAAACGCGCCGCGCCCCGCCAATCGCATTGACTGCGGCGCTCATGTCTTATGCATGAGACTATGTCTGCGGACAACTGCAGAACCGCACACACTTTCATATTCTAATGCAACAAGAGGAGGAGGGGGAGGCATTTCGTAAAGCCCTGGTATTACAGGACACTGGGCTCAACATGACCCTAAATGTAAACGCGCCGGTCCGTCGTCCAGCGGCGCATTAAAAAAACAACATACATACAAAACAGCGGGCGTAAAAATGAATGAGAGAAACCTGGCAGGCTTTGCATGAGATAAAGTGTGCTGAGGACAGCAATAAAATAAAGCTATTGAGACTTTAAAGCGAGAGAGAGAGAGAGAGAGAGAAATTAAATGATATTAGGAATTGATTTTGGAAATCAAATGTCTGGTCTATGCAGATCACCTGTTTTGTCCAGATGTGATAGAATATGGCAACCAGAACTGAAGAAAATATATACCATCATTATTTGACATATACACACAAACAGCACATGTACTCTTGACCGAGGAATGTTTGGTCACTCCATTCAAGCAGACACAAGCTGTACTTGCATGACCAGAAATAGCTGCCTGGGAGCATTAACCAATATAGCCGCGAGTGGACTTATTCGCTATAAAGGGACTCTGTAATGGCTTCAGTTACTACCCACAATGCTTTGGGGAGATGTGCAGAAATAAGAATGTTTAATAAACTCAAACAACCCTCCATTACATCCTAACCCAACCACCAGTGCTGTACAAAAAACAGCAAGTGTATGAAATCTTACAATATCAAATAGTATTAAAACAAAGAAGATGAATACATGAAGTATTACTTATTGACTGCATACAATCAGTCTAATGCAGCGGTGAGAAGACATCCTAAAGACTTCTGACTAAAAGTGACAGTTCTCAACATTTACTCACAACATTTACAAAACCACTGAGACATTTCTCAAAATATTTTCTATTGTGTTCCACAAAATAGTGTCATTCTCACAAAATTTGACAACTCACAAGTACCAACAGGGAAACACAAGGATAGAAAAACGCTAAGTGCAATACATTTCCTGAGCCAAGGTCTTTTTTAAAAACAAGAACCTCAAGACACACTGGACTGTCCACCGTCACCCGCCTCCACTACTATGATATGTTCGATCCCTGTGGAAATAATAAACTCGAGGGCCAGTCGTGAAAACCGGTTTCAAACCCTCCCACCTGCGCAGCACGCAGAAGAAACAATATTCCAAAGCCTGAACAAAAAGTATTTCATCCCTACTTTTATCACTTTATTAATGCATCAGGCAATTGAAAAATTACACTTTTCACTACAGTTTATTCAGAAGCCAGAGGGAGAAAACGACTGAAGACGACGAAGAAGATTATAAAGGAATAACAATGCCTCTTTCGTCAAGGCGCTGGAGAAAGAAAAAAAGAGAGAATGTTTTGTTTGCATTTTATACACGAATGTAAAATTGAATCTTCCTTTTAATACTGGGATTATAGAAACATGGAAGAAACTTTGAATAAATATTCTAAATGGAAATGGGTTTTGCATTAGGCATATTATTTATTAATACAAACGGGTTCTAGCTGCAAAACAACAATAAAAATAAGAGTATTAACATTATATTAACATGCCTATCTAAATCAAAACAACACAGTTAAATGGCTTTTGATTATTACATTTAGTATTGATAAGATGATGCGATCTAAAAATCTAAAATCATGTTTTTATTGTGTTAGTTACCTGTATTTTTTTTAAGGTATTAAGGCAAAAATCAAAACAAATCAACTGCAGTTTGATTGATATTAGTTGGAATGCACAATAAAAAACTTAGATTTTTGTCCATTTTTAAAAACGGATGTGTCTCATTTTAGAAATAAAACTATTCACATATAGACCAATCTGATTATGAAAAACATTGGTCTGAAAGCACTTCCAGTTTCTATTTATGTAATATTATATATATTTGTTTTTACATTTTGATTCGGAAGTGTCCTGTTGGTTGTATTTTTTTCAAAATTCCTTCTGTACCTGTGTTGGACCAGCATTGTTTACATCTTCCAAAGTGGTCTATACATAATCACAAGTTGAACACATTTCAGTTTTGTCTGTTTAAAGAACTGCTGAAAATACTAAATATGACTGAATTTTATACGTTTTTATAATGTAACTTTAATTATATATCGATACATTTACATAAAAACAAACTTGTTGTAAAAAACATTAGACTGTTTTTTGGAGTCCTGAACTAAACTTCACCAACATACAAAAAGCATAATTATTGTTCCATCCCATCATACCAGCGATTTATCGACAGGTATGACAGTCTCCGGCAGATTTATATCCCAGAATAAATTCCAGAATCAAATATCCATTTAGCTCTCCTGAATACACCTTGTTTTCTGAAGCAGGCAGCAAAACAAACGGCGGACAGAAAAGACAGGAAGACATCACTGAGTGCTTCTTCTCTAACATCTTATGCTCAGTGGCACCTAACACACAGATACATTAATAAGGTATTATACACAATAACAGTTTTATGGATTTTAAACAGCCATCATTTACAAACATGTTGTGCGACCATCACATGGAAGGAGGATTTTATAACCCTCTAATGTAAATGTCTCTCCCTTTTACCTCATTCATCTGAGCAGTGCTGAAACGCATCAGAGGTGTTTTATTGATGGAGATGTAAGACAGGTCAAAAGAGGTATTAACCAAAACCAGAAGCAAACAACTTTAATAATCAATCAAATGTACAGATGTTTGTTATAGGAGATGATCAAACGTATGATTTGAGTTTCTATTGTTGAATCAAGTATGCACCAAGCTTCTTTTATGAATTGTTTCTTTATGCATGAGCTGACATTTGTAATACTTTGGAAGTGGATTTAAAAGCATTATATAAAGCATTCCAGATAAGTATATATGTACATTTTCATGCTTTCTGAAAAGTGACTATAGAGAATGTGAAGCTTACGTCACGCCCTATGTTGCATGTTGCAGTGGCGCCGCCATCTTGGGAGGTTAATACTCCATTGCTATTTTTGTTTTGATATGTACAGTTACTTGATTTGTTTGATATATGGACAAATCGAAAGTGAAAGAACCAGGGGCTTTTTCTGAACGACAGTTTTTAACACAGCAAGATCGACCACCATAGTTATATTTCCTTATCAAACAAGAAAAACAAAACACTGCATTGAACGCACTAGCAGCTAACCTCCCAAGATGGCGCACATCAACGCGGCGTGACGTCGATTAACAAGCTCTATAGACAACAAGGCAGCCTTCTAGTTTTTAGAACAGAGCCACTACACAAACATACATCAAAAACACTCGACAGATTTCCAATTTGTCCAGTTTAAATCAAACAAATGATATTTGTCTGTGTGCAATTCCATATTGTGTAATGCATTTGGCCCGAGGGATCATTTCTCATGCTTAATACATCCGAAGTTAAAGCAAGCCAGACTGTCGTCAGACGAGAGAAATATCCATTTTCCTAAAACAATAGCCCTCTATTGGCATTGGTCCCGCAGTAATTACTTCATTAGCTAATTTCTCCCAGCTGAGAGGATGTGTTTGATGGAGTAGACCCGGGAACAGCAGACGCGAAAGGCAACGGTATCAACAGATAAACCGACGCTATCTCCTCTAGTGTTGGATCAATTAGCACAATGAAAACAGCATGGATTTTACATTACTAGTCCAGCACTCTCTCATGGTTTACTTAATGTTTGGAGGCCTGATATTCTCAGCACTGCCTGATGGGATAGCGGAAGATCGATTGGAAAGGAAGACGCCTCACCTAGATATCACCAAAGACTCAATCAACCAGTGCCAATAAATGCACATTATACACTCAACACACACGCGCAAACCAGACAAAGTAAAATCTACACAAACAACTGCTTAAAATCTGATAATGTAACATACAGTAATGATATTCCACCTGCTTTTTTTGGTAAAGTCTTTAGATTTTTTGATATGAAGTCAGAGCTGGAGATTGACAGGTTATATGGTTAGTCATAAAACAAACGATTAATCACTTGTGAGGCAAATTTATGCACTTTTTTGTTACAAATGCCATGCAAGTCTCTCCTTACCACAATTCACAACAGTAAGCATAAAATAAGTACTTATAATTTGATTTGTTGGGTCGGGGGGAATCAGTTCAACCCACACAAAGACATCTAAAGTAACCTGCAATTGTGTGCAACAGAGATGGCAACATAGAGGCAAAGGTGACAGACTACAGAAGTATATCTAGAAGTAAATATAGTATAAGTTAAATATACTTATTCTATTCTTACGACAATTAAACTCTTCCTGTTTTGTGTCTCTTGTATCAGTCCACATGCTCGTAATAATGAAAAAAATCAACCATTGAACATCAGAAAGAAGATTAGAAGAGTTAACTTCTAGCAATGTTGTGTTTACTGATAGGTACTGATAGGGGCAGATACTGAATCTGAGGCACCTCACTGGTTAACTGGCTAAATGACATGTAGTTATGCCAAATTTATATAAAATACTATTGTAACTACATATAAATTGTGTAAAAGTAAAAAAATCAAGTGTTACCCCAAATTGTCTTTCTCAGATTACTTCATGCTTTTTAAATGTTTTTATGTATAATTACAGAAATATGGTTTGAATTAAAATGAAAATATAATTAATTTAAATTAATTTTATTTATTTCATGGTTTCCTTGTCTGTCCTTATGTAACTTATGTATTTGGAGTGGAGTGATGTACAATGCAGGACACATCACATTCCTGATGTCCCTTGTCAGATTTTTCTACTAATTACTGCTGGACTGAATATTATCTGTAAAAAAACAAACACATATTTGTTTAACTCTTTCCCCACCAGCATTTATGTTTAATTATTTTATTGATTTTTGATCACCCCTTAGATGTGGGTAGGTTTCTTAAAAAATGCATCACTTTGATTAAACAGCTAATTACATTTTTTTGTCGAAGACTCCACCCAGATTACACTCCGAACAATCATTAAAAACAGATGAAACATTTTGTTCAAGGTTCAGAGCTTCTGTACTTTTTCCAAAGGTGAGTAACAGCGCCACCTGCTGTATAACCGTACAACACCGATTGCCGCAATAACTAATCTTTAGTGGGGAATGTTTTTTTTTTTAAATGACGAGATAACTCGTCAATGGCGGGGAAAGAGTTAAGGGTATGATTCTACAGTTCTAAGCACTTCAAAATAAACATTTTTTTTTTCTTGTCGATCTCCAAAAATGGCAGTATGAAAGTGCCATGAAAGTCCTCAGTAGCCACATATTTAACTTAGTTTTTAAACGTCACATGCCAGCTTTAGATTTCATAGACACTAAATATTTTCACATAGTACGCACAGCAACATCAATACAGACAACCTGGGGGGTGGAAAGACCACTAAATAAACTGAAGTGTTGTAAAACAGCCATAAATAAACACAGAACCGGACGTGCGAGTAGTGCATATAGAGACACAGTGCTTTTAAAGTCACGTTACATTTGAAAAGAGTGCAGGTTTCCTCCCCCTCAGCAGCCGCCAGTAAGAGAATGCTTTTACATTACAATGAGGCTGACATGTTATAGAGAGAGGATCCATTAACGTGTGTACCTGTGTGGGGAGTGTATGTCAATGGCAGTCTCCCCCTGGCTCGCGGATCAGGATGATAATGCATGTTTATGATGGTCGTACCCACACACTGCTATAGTGCTTTATGGAATAAAAGCAGCCATCAAAGCACTACTTGTATTAGTGAGCACTTTTACTGTAAATAAAACGATATTATGTGCGTATATGAGTGTGTATGTGTGTGTGAATGCATTCTCTATTCATTTTCACTCGCCAAACATTCGAGCGCACATTCTGGAATGTAAACTAGACTAGAGTACTCTTTTTGGAATCACACCGTCTCAGACAACAACATATCACGGCTGCAATAAGCACATAGAGCCGTCGGTTCACAGCTAATGACATTTATAACATAATTCTATTATTTCCTTTGCAGACTGCACTTAACCAAGCAAACAAATTGAGTACCAAGATGAAACCACACAGTGCTAATAAAGACGACGTAGTGTGGGAGTAGTTCCGTCAATAGATTTAAGATAAGAAGTGTTCAATCCTAGGGTTGTTGTGAACAACAAGGGCCAAGTACTGAGCCCTGAGGCACCTCATTGGTAAACTAATATTACATCAATCCCCTTCAAAATATCCATTGAACTCTTTTTTTAAATAGATAAGAGAAACAAAATTGTTCTTTAAACTATATGTATTTTAAGGAAAATGTTTATATATTTATAATTAGGGAAATACAATTAGAATTAAATATAAAATTACATGACTTTTTTAAGTATTTTACTTATTGCATGGTTTCTTTGGCTTGTCCTAATGTCTGATTCTCTGCTGAAAGATCTTGACCTGGGGTAATTGCTCTCTATAAGGCAGTCAAGCTACACTGGACTACAGCCCCATCTGGGAAATCTTCATTCCTAAACAACTTCTAAACAAATTCCCTTAACCACAGAGTTACATAAAAGGTTGGTAAAACACTGAGTTAATTGTTTAAGGTTTAGACGTTATATGGTCCAGCTGGCAGACGTCAAATTAAGTCTGTTTGAGCATATGTGTGTGTGTGTGTTTGTGCATAATCTCAGCCAAACATCCAACATGCTACTGTTCAGCGACCAGCATTAGACAGCCTAATTGCCCCTCCTGTGTCTTTGGGAGGCTGGGAGACCCTTGTAGTCAGTGTTGGGTCTTGCAGGGCCTAATTGACCCTCTTGGTACCATGAAGGAGCGCTAAATGAGTGGAGGGGGTGAATAAGAGAGAGAGATGATTAATAGGGTGGGGTTAGGAGACAACCGCAGCCTGGAGGAGATGTGATCTAACCATGATAGCACATAACAGAAGCTCTCTTCAGTCGTCCCATAGAAAAACCTCCAGGGCAGCTGTGAAGCCGAACCGGTCAAGTTGGGTTAAAGGTGAAAGGTGAAGAGTGAAAGGTGAGGGTTTAGGGGTTTGGGTCTCAGTGGAGCTCGCCAGAACCGGCACAGGTAGCGAGAAGTCATTGGAGATGAACTGAAAGGATTTTAAAGGGACACCATCCATCATTAAGAGCATATCATATTTTTTCTGGCTGTGTTTTTTGGGGTTACTACCCTTAAGCAATGCCTTCAGAAAAACGACCAAACCCTTTTGCATTAATAGCCCTAGCGATATATCAGTCACACTTACCCATGTTAACAACGGCTGGGAATTCATCACGGCACTCTTAAAAGTTCAGGAAACATGCATTTCATCCGTCTGCTCCGGAGGTGAGGAGTGTTGATGAAACACTTCCCGGGCACATCTCCCTACTCTTCAGCCCCTACGCAGGGGGAGGGCCTCATTTTTCATGCAAACTGTAATTTAGTAAGACTGAATATTGATTGAGCGCTCCATGTCTCCCAAACAATGCCACTTCAATCAGGTCTCTTGGAGGTTGCCCAGCCTGCTGCCAATAGCCGCACAGACTGATTTAAGAGATGGATAAAAAGCGGATACGTCGAAGGGCCGCACCATGACTAATGGGCCCCCTCTGTACAGCCCCAGACTATGCATCATGATTTAACCAAAAGCTCTGATGAACAGATTAGGAAGAAGAGGTAACCTGCAGCCACCGGGAATTTCAATACGGATGGAATCAGTGGGTTTTTAAATCAACCGTGTTTTACCGGGAGAGTTACAAGAAGACTGGAATTCATTTCGAGTGCGAGCGATTTAAGGCCGACTGAAAATGGAGCCAAAATTTTTAATCATAAATTTGTTTGGCAAGTAAAATGTGTTCCCCGGTAATACTGCGTTTAAAATGAACTCTTAATCTTACTTCTTAATTTAATCATTATTAAGATAGGAGATTATTATTTTTTAGCAGATTGCTTCATTTTAATGGTCGTTTTATGAATTTATTTAATATTCATTTTAATTTAATTTAGTTATATTAAGAGCCATCTCTTTTTAAACGGAAAAACAGCAGGTTACGTCTTTCCTAGGTTAAATTTAAAATCATAAACGACAGATCAACTTAGATCATCATGTCGTAAAGATGCATCATTATTGTAAGCTTAATGATGTGAATTAACGTAATATAAAACGACACATTTTCCACACTTATTGTTAATGTACCTGCACACTAGCAGATGTGTGTTTACTTTAACCCAAAATGTACTTTTTGCAGCTTTAAAACGCATTCGAATGTTCAATGAACGCATCTCACATCTGTGACGGAATTCTCAATTGGCTGTAACTATTTGTTGGTAAACGTTGGTATTTAATGAATTAAAATGTTTCCTCATTAGCTTTCACACACATCACGGCGAGATCAAAAGCTGGCGCGCCCCAAGGACACAAACACACAAACACACGCATTTGAATTCCACTGCATTCTCACAGCAGCCTCGGCAGCAGACATGTCCAATAACAACTCTTAAACAATGACGTTTAAATGGAGGCTTAATCTGTATAAAACTACATGTGTCATAAACACAGCTGAGATTTATGCATGTCCCCAGAATAATCATATCATAATCACACACCGACCCGTGACTGATCTCAGCCGTGATTGGATAGTCATTTATTCTGATGTAATTTCCCTCCGTCTCTGTCTTTAGTGTGGTAAACAAAGCAGTGTTTGTTTGAAGAAGGTCCAGGGATTTGTTCAAGGTTATGATGGAGATTTGACTGAAGGTAAAATAATTCAGCTTCTTCAGGTAAACTGGCAAACAAAACTGAACGTTTTGGAAATTTGGACGTTTTGGAAATCGTTTACAAAAGTTCAACACGTATCCTGATACTTATTACATATTTCTGCTCATTTCACATGTTCGTCTCTATCAGTAGTGTAATTCTGAATTGTTTTATTTGTTCCCTTTTTTGGTTTGTTCTTTTTTTTGTAGTTTCATAGCTTCATTAATTTAGACAATCCTCTCCATTTAGCTTTCGGCTTTTATTTTATTTCTTGGCTTTGTTCAATCTCTTGTTGTTCTATTTTGTTTTTTTATTGTTTTGTTTGTTTAATTTGGATTTTGTTCTGTTGTTTATTTCTATCAATTTGTATTTGTTTTGTCTGTTAAGTTTGTTTTGTTCTGTTGTTTATCTATTTTTCATTGTTTTGTCTGTTAAGTGTATTGTTTAGATGTATTATTTGTTTCTATCCATCTTTCATCGTTTTGCCTTTTGTTTGTTTGGTTCTGTTGTTTATTTCTATTTTTTTTTTTCATTTTTTGTCTGTTAAGTGTGTTTTATAGTTGTTTGTTCTGATCTATTTGTCATTGTTTTGTCAATATTTGTTTGTTTTATGTATTTTTCCTTCATTCACTCTTTAAATCTTTCATTGCATCATCTTTGTCTTTCTTGATTCTTTGTCTTCTTCTACTCTTTTCCTCTCCTGACATCGTGCTACCAATGAGTGCAGATTTACACTGTGTTTGGTACAACGATATTTTCCTTTGTGTATTCTTGTTTCGTCCTTTCTTGTTTCTCTCTGTCTTTTATTCTTTATTTGTTGTTCTCTCTTTTGTCTGCTCTGTCATCCATTGCATCTTTGTTTCATTATCTTAGTTATTTCAATATTTCTTTTTTTAATATCTTCACAAATGTGATAATGCTTTCAGTTACCATTAAGAATACGGTTATCTCTCCTCTTTTCTAGTTTCTATCCACTCTGCATAATGTGCGAAATGAATCTGATAAAGTGCAGAAAGTCTGTCTAGACCAGGAATTTCCCTCAACTCTTCTGTGTCTTTCTCTTTCTGAAGAGTTGGTCTGGTTGTGTTGTGCGTGTTTTAAGCCCAGCGCAGGGCAGTTTAGGGAGCGGGAGCTCGAGCAGCCATTAAAATGAAAAAGGAGCTATTACAGAGAAGCTGTTGAAACACCATTAAGAAATCGAGACAAATGCAGCGAGGGGCTGCAAGACCCAAACGTGAGACCACCGGTAAATCAGAAACAAACTAATCTAAAGTCAGTGACGGTGTAGGCATTTACACACAAACGACACGTGACGATGAGACTCTGCGCTCTCTGGAATGAAGTCTATACGTTTATGCTTATAAGATGAAAACATCTGAAATGAAATCAGATAAAAGACGTGAAGATGAATTCATTCATCGTGGGCTGGTGAAGAATTCCCCTTCGGTTCTTCCCGGTTTGGTCCTTCATAGTATTTCTGAGCTTAATGTTAAGCAATAGACCTGGGTAACCTTGCGAACGTGGTCGATGCTTATTTAAAATCACATTGATTAACAGTTGTAATTATTGATTATGTCATGCGGCTAAGACAAAGCTGATGCGTCCACGAGAGCAGGATGGGGGCTGGACACCCGGACATGCTGAGACAATCACAAAACCCCTGATATCCCTACACGAATAATGCATGTTTAATCCGTACGTCCCGGGACGCACTTCCAGGGTGTCCACTCCCAACCCAGAACGTTCCTACGGCACACATTCGACCTCGCCTAATATTCAATTATTGTATGCACGACGGCTCCGACCCGTTTCGCGATTGATTTCTTTTCAAACGCCGGGCATCCTTCACTCCTGACACGCGGAGTTGTTCCCGCGTTCGGAAACATCCCCGTTAAATTACAATGCCATCTGCTTTCCACCCGCCGAGCCCGTTCTCCTCCTCCTCCTCGTCCTCCCGATGCTGTCATAATGAATATGCACTATCTCGGCCTGCCATCAAGCGCCTCACCCTCCGATTTAATCTCCCCTTAATCTCTCCCCATTGTAATTTCAAATTGTTTTGTGTTTTACGTTAAATTGAGGAGCGGCAACCATCCGCACCGAGGCCGCTAGAGCGGGAAGGATGTTTTCATTTCCATTCATTGCTCTCTAAAAAAGCACTTTTATTAACAAGTTTACATAAATAAGGGCAACAGAAGGAGAATATTGCTCCGGAGGAGAGGGGAGGGAAACAAGCCAGACGTGTTCTAGATCCTCCGGTCGAGGAAATATGTGTGTGGGGTTCCTCAAATGTTAAGGTGTAATACAACCGTGATGTTTGAATGACTTATTGGGTTAATGAACCGTGATACTGGGTTTGAGATTGTAACACTGGACTACGTTTGGGACTCTGATATGCTTGTTCATTTGGTCTTTTGTCCTGTGTTTCGTTGCTCGTTTCTTATCATTACACTCTTTATTTGTAGTTTATCTCCCTTGTTTTCATCTGTATTATTTACTCAGTTTCATTCACATTTAGTTTTTCTTTCTTTTGTTAGTTTGATTCATTAAATATGTTGCTTTTCACATTTTGTTGCATTTATTTTGTTCATTTTTATTCTGTCTCTTGTTTCTTTTAACACCTTCGTTCGTTTTCATTTCTTCTGTTCTGTCTTTCATTGCTCTGTCTTTTTTCTGATCAATGTACGTACTCTTCTTCTTTCTGGTAATTTCCTGCTCTTTTGGCAGTAAAAGGTCTCTTCAGTCTTTATGAAAGCCAGAGGGAGTCAATCTAAACTATCAATATCTGAGTGAAGGTACGCTTTCTGCTTAGCTACCATACAGCAGACAGCGGTGCGCTACTAAAGCAGGATTATCTGAGAAAGTAAAAGAAAACAAAGACATTAAAAGAAACGTCTGGGGAAAACAAGGCTATACGCACCCCAACAAACATCGGAGACAGCACACACTCTTTCACCCATAGCAGGCGGTAAAAACTTGAATTGTAAAAAATCCAACATACAAAATGTTCTCCCTACAAAGATAAATAAGTAACTTGAACATAGAACTTTATTTAAAGGAATCAAATGATTATTTTGCATATACTGAACAAAATGAGCCTAAACATGTTTCTAATAAAGATTGTTTTGTTGACTGGACTTTGATTCTCAAGTTTTTGTCCAAAATGCATCAAAGTTTGCCCAATTTAAAAACAGTGTATTCTGAGAAAACAATACTGCAAGAGTTTGAAAGTTCCCAAGATGCATTGCAGCGTGTTCAATTCTGTGTTTCATATATGTTTTTTCTTTTGAAGATTAGTGTTTTAGTTCTTGCTGGCTTCATTATCTGTTGAGTTTAGAGTTTTTTAATGCATGATGGTTTTTTATTGTTATCTTGGTCGAGGTTTGTGTGTTCAATGTTGAGGTGTAAGTGCATGACACAAGGGCAATATCGGTATAAATCCACTTAACACAAATTGTGATATAGTTTTTTTATCAAAGTTTTGGACTATCTGAGGGAGAAAACATGTACAACTGCAGTAAAAGACAAATAAATGTGTTTATTTAAAAAACAATTTTTTAGTATTCTCCACTTATGTTCAGCCAACAAAAAATATTTTGTTCAGTTGTTCAGAAGATAAACTTGACTATGTTACGGCAACCAATGTCTTAAACATACATTTTTAAGTTGGGTGGCCTTCAGTCTCATTTGTCGAGTTAACTCAAAACGTGCTTTTGTTAGGCTGCCCTAAATTTATTATTAAAATATATTTTTTTAAATACACAACGGATTTTTTTAAAAGAAACACGTTTCCACACGTGAAGCCATCAGTTGCGGGCTCCATCCGTCTCACAGCAGTCTTCAGTATCAGGTCCAGCTGGGGACAAACTTCAAAATGAACTTGAAATCAATCTGTCATCAAATTTTCATGTGTGCCCCGCGTCCCTCTGTGGCATTTTAATTACCGCCACCGTGGACCATGGGTGCTGAAGATATTGACTCTTAGCACCGAACAATAAAGTTTATTGGCAAGGGCTGCCTGATAGCTGCACTGAACTAGAATAACAAGCATTAACAGAAGACGTGTTGCATGCGAGAGATTGCGTTAAATATTCATTTATAGACCGGGATTATATCTGGTCTCTTAATGAGAACATCAGCTTTACGTTTACCCTAAAACAACGTTTAAAACATTGTAATAATAACTTCAGTGAATGGAGGAAGAATAGGTCACATTGAACAAAAGTGACATGACTGAAGCTAAAGACAAAGAGATGATAAATCGATTTCCCATCATTGCTGATAGATTGCTCATCATGTGTTTGCATATACTGTATGACTATTGGCTGTCATTATGATCAGCACAGTTCTGGCGTTATTGTATTGGCAGTTTTTACCCGATATGTAGCTTAAGTATTAGATCATTCTTTTATCTTCACAGCTGAAGTGTGTTTTATCACCCTCAGCATCGCCAAACAAAACTTTCAAAATATTTTGCGTGGACTAACAGATTTTGATAATGGTTTTTCAAGACATATTAGCAGAATTGGTTTATTAATATTGCAGCTGTTTTGGCTTTTTATGAATTTGGAGGGTAAATAATAATATTTGTTTTAATTTGTGAGCATATGTCTATGCAGTATGGATTTTATATAAAGAGTCTATTTTGTTAAAACATCATCTATGTTCCTTAAAAATCGAAACGCAATGCCTTTATAAGTCAGCAATTCTGAAGGCTTCAACAAACGCATTACGTTCTCTGAAATCTTCTGAACACACACCAGAAAGGCAAATCAACTTCATTATTCAATATCTATTCAGTCTTCAAATAAAAACGAGTCTGCTGCAAAATGAGAAAGCAAATGTGCATATAATACCAACGACTGAGAAATTTAGAGGAAAACAGATCAATCGATAAATCCTTGAAAATGAGTCTTTATAAATATCTGCAGGGTGTTATTAGAAAAAGAGATGTACTAAATAAAAGATCAAGCATGTATCACCAGCCAATGAATTCAAATATCAAAAAAAAAAATTGAAGAGTACAACTATTGTCTTCTTATGTAAAACGAGCATCTTCGGAGTAGAAATTTTGGTTGGGCCATAATAATAAACGTTTTCTATTTCTGAATCATTTTATAGGACGATGAAGTATTTGATCTTGTTCTGGGTGTGGTGCACATAAATGTCTCTTAGCAACATCTTCTGCAGATTGTAAGACTTAAAGGATCTGGAACAAAATTTTATGAGTTCATTTTTGTTTCTTTAGGCCAACATTATGTCTAGTTAGTCCTTCAGTTAACCAGGCATGCCCCCTACTGGTCAAAACTGGCACACCGTTCATGCGTGTATTCTTATGTGCTCTAATGATCAAAATAGTCTTACTTTTTACATTGTTATTACCTAAATAATACAGACAAATCTACACAAAGTGTTAGTGAAATTGCAAGGTATATGATTGTCTGAAATTAAAATACAAAAAGAAGTAAAAATAAGAATGACTTACAAGAAAAGCTTACAATTATTATGATATCAATTATGGCAAAAATAATAAACAAGTAATTGTAATTAAAAGTAGATTCAAGATGAAAATCCAATTAACAGAAAATAAGTCAAAACTTTTCATCATAAAGCAAATCTATCTGAAACATTCCGCTTTGAAATGTTTGCTCTTCCCTATCCGTCTCCCTCTGGAGATGTTGGCACCCTTCCTGGCATGATTCTTCAGACGCGCCCGGGTGTTTGGCACGACCCTCTCCTGAATCACAGTTGCCTCGTGCCATCTGACCGCGGGCGCCATAAAGACACATGGGCACGGCGAGAGGGGGCGGGGATGCATCTGGTTGAACCCCAGGAGACCGAGGGGCCCAAACTCTCCGTGGAAATGACCCCTCACGAGGCTTCACCTTGAGAAGGCACTGACCTCTCGCCAGCCTGACAGCTATTACATTAGAGAGAGAGGCCAGTGACCTCATCTCAGATCACTCCTAATCTAAACTTACACTCCTGCCTTTAATTTCTCTTTCTTTGCTCTCTCGCCGTCCTTAAATAGAAGGAATGAAATTGTGCACAAAGAGAAAAAATCTTACGAACACCGAGTTCAGATTCGGCATCAAAGAACATCAAGCCCTCATTTTTCCATTTAATTAAACAACTTCCTTACAAATCTTAAAAGTCAAACTACAGCGCCTTTGATCTCTGCAGTCAGAAAGAAGACGCTGAAGAGAGAATATTCACTTTTAAAAGTAATGCCCATAGTTTAACATTATCGTGGGGGGAGTTCAAAAGTCATTTATGAATACTGTTGAAATCAAGAGAAGTGAATGTAGGTTGTTAACTGGTCTTTAACTTCTTTAAACTAAAGTCATTCATCTGGTCTGACATCTAGCAATAAAACTAAACAAATCAAATGTGTGTGTATGTCTCTGCCTTCTACTCTATCTCTCTGTCATTCTGTCTGTATTCAGTACCAGTTTACCTGTCTATCTGTCTCTCTGTCTGTCTATCTGCTTCTCTGTCTGTCTGTCTGTCTATCTGCTTCTCTGTCTATCTCCTTTTCTGTCTGTCTGCTTCTCTGTCTGTCTGTTTGTCTGCTTCTATGTCTGTCTGTTTGTCTGCTTCTATGTCTGTCTCTCGGTCTGTCTATCTGCTTCTCTGTCTGTTTGCTTCTCTGTCTGTCTGCTTCTCTGTCTGTCTGCTTCTCTGTCTGTCTATCTGCTTCTCTGTCTGTCTATCTGCTTCTCTGTCTGTCTATCTGCTTCTCTGTCTGTCTATCTGCTTCTCTGTCTGTCTATCTGCTTCTCTGTCTGTCTGCTTCTCTGTCTGTCTGCTTCTATGTCTGTCTCTCGGTATGTCTATCTGCTTCTCTGTCTGTCTGCTTCTATGTCTGTCTCTCGGTATGTCTATCTGCTTCTCTGTCTATCTGCTTCTCTGTCTGTCTGCTTCTCTGTCTATCTGCTTCTCTGTCTGTCTGCTTCTCTGTCTGTCTGCTTCTCTGTCTGTCTGTCTGCCTCTCTGTCTGTCTGCTTTTCTGTCTGTCAGTCTGCTTCACTGTCAGTCTGCTTCACAGTCTGTCTGCTTCACTGTCTGTCTGCTTCACTGTCTGTCTGTCTGCTTCTCTGTCTGTCTGTTAGTCTGCTTCTCTGTCTGTCAGTCTGCTTCACTGTCTGTCTGTCTTTCTGTCTGCTTCTCTGTCTGTCTGCATCTCTATCTATCTGCATCTCTCTGTCTGTCTCTCTGCCTCTCAGTCAGTCTGCTTCTCTGTCTGTCAATCTGCTTCTCTGTCTATCTATCTGCTTCTCTGTCTGTCTGCTTCTATGTCTGTCTATCTGCTTCTCTGTCTGTCTGCTTCTCCGTCTGTCTGCTTCTCTGTCTGTCTATCTGCTTCTCTGTCTGTCTATCTGCTTCTCTGTCTGTCTATCTGCTTCTCTGTCTGTCTATCTGCTTCTCTGTCTGTCTATCTGCTTCTCTGTCTGTCTGCTTCTATGTCTGTCTCTCGGTCTGTCTATCTGCTTCTCTGTCTATCTGCTTCTCTGTCTGTCTGCTTCTCTGTCTATGTGCTTCTCTGTCTGTCTGCTTCTCTGTCTGTCTGCTTCTCTGTCTGTCTGTCTGCTTCTCTGTCTGTCTGCCTCTCTGTCTGTCTGCTTTTCTGTCTGTCAGTCTGCTTCACTGTCAGTCTGCTTCACAGTCTGTCTGCTTCACTGTCTGTCTGCTTCACTGTCTGTCTGTCTGCTTCTCTGTCTGTCTGTTAGTCTGCTTCTCTGTCTGTCAGTCTGCTTCACTGTCTGTCTGTCTTTCTGTCTGCTTCTCTGTCTGTCTGCATCTCTATCTATCTGCATCTCTCTGTCTGTCTGTCTGCTTCTCAGTCTGTCTGCCTGTCTGTCCGTCTGCTTTTTTGTCTGTCTGCTTTTCTGTGTGTCTGTCTGTCTGTCTGCTTCTTTGACTGCTTCTCTGTCTGTCTGTCTGCTTCTATGTCTGTCTGCTTTTCCGTCTGTCTGCTTCTCTGTCTGTCTGCTTCTCTGTCTGTCTGTCTGTCTGTCTTCTTTGCTTTTTGTCTGTCTGCTTTGCTGTCTGTCTACATGTGTAACTGTTCTTCTGTTTTTATATAGCACATGACTGTTGTCTGTCTGTGAATATAATCTTTCTGCCTGTCTCTGTGTGTGTGTCTGTACATTGTCTGTTCGTCTTTCTGTCCATCTTTCTGTGTACAGTACCTGTCTGTCAGTGTATAGTGCCTGTCTATCTACGTACAGTGTCTGTGTATATTTGTATGATTTCTGTCCATCTATCTTTGTACAGTATCTGTCTGTGTCTATGTACAGTGTCCGTCTGTCTGCGTACATTATTTGTCTGTCTATCTTCCTGCAAGTCCCCTGCCTCCTCCTCTGTGGAGATGTGAAATCACACATCAAAAGAACATTCCGCTTGTTCAATAGCAGCAAACGTCGATGACATTCTCTGATCATTAATTTCCCACCCAATCCTAAGGTAATGCATGGACACAGAGAGCCTTGTTCATCTCCAATAAAAGCTTTTCTTTACCACTTTATCTGATACATCCTCAAAGGTCCACAACACAAAATATTAATGACCTCTGTCCCTAAAAGAGCCATTTCTCACAGGCAGCCAGAAGAAAGAAAACAAAGTGAAGAGAGAGACAGGCCTGGGGATTCACAGCGAACGGCAAAAAAGCTTAGAGAGTTATGAAGCTGGTCAGTTTGAGTTTGCAGAAAGAACAGGACAGATGAGACTATGTCTATATGCTGTTCTCAGGTATGATGAAAACACTGGGAAACTGACACACAATGGTAAATTAAAAGCCTTGGATGGGCTTCTCAAAACTGAAAGATCCAATCAGATGGATCAGATCATCACGAGTCACATTGCACATGTTTCATCTGTCTATTGGAAAACAAAGTTGTGTTGACAATTTTACACACTATTACAACAAAAGAGCTTCTAAGAAACAAAGTCTCTGCATTTGGCAATGACTACAAAGATGATGCCGCTAAATTAAAAAAGCTACATTTTACCCAATGCTTTGTGTCGTCCATTGAATCGGTCGAGTTGCACATGTGCTTCTCTCGAGGTGCCATATTTGTGGAGCGCATGAAGATGCATTTCATTTGGGTCAGGATGACACCTCTGAAGATAGCTGCCGTTTAGACAACAGACACAAGAGCAGCACAGTAGACTTTAAACAAATCTAGTCCGTGTGTTGAAGCAGTGCTGTAAGAGTAAGCGGGCAGGTATGAATGTGGCTAATCATGTTTAAGTGTAACGTGCAATCAATGCATGAATACATTAAACGGGTGAAGTGGGGCGAGCTGGGCGGCCGCTGTAAGATGCATTGCACAGATGATTGGGCACAGCGAGCCACAGAAACACGATCAATATCAGATATAGTGTGTAAACCCAAGAGGAATGGTAAACACCAATGAGACGGGGGGGATTTGTTTCACCTCCTGTGTATCGGACGAAGCCGCGTTGTTCACGGTGCTACCACCGAATATCCTCTATATGGAGATTTGGTTTGGTTCAGATGTCCTGAGTGATCCTCAGAGGCTTACATGTTTTATATACACCGAGTCTCTCAAATATGCAAAATGTTCTTCACATTTTACATATGAGACGCACTCAACATTTCCATTTCTCTCTACGGTATTTATACAGGCCATACACAGAGCTCTGTGACTCATGCACGAGCGTGCACGCGGACCAGACGGCATTAGATCACTTACACTGACCTTTGACCCTTCACCATTACAATGAGAATTATGTAACGCGATAATGCACATTAAAAGCATTCGGCTCTCTGACGTTAAAGCGAGAAGCGGGATGAAAACAGCTGTTAACTCTTCTGTTTAGACCCTTTAGTGTTTATTCATCTGAGCTCGACCCCTTTAAAAAGACTGTGGCGGTAAAAGAGGCTTTGATTTTTTATACTGAGCATTTGAAAAGCTTTTGTAAAAGTCACATTTTTATGCATTAGATTGAAACTGTATTACGCTGGAGTCGGTTTTTTGGCCGGTTTGTGTATGTAATGGGTGTTATGAAGGTATAGTGAAACTAAAACAAAAACTATTGATTTAAAAACAAATGAAATGTAAAATATAACAATAAAAAAATAAGACAATAAATAATAATAAAATAAAAACATAAACATAAAATTAAATGAAATGTACCCATGATAAAAAACCTATTCGAAAGTAAAAACGATGTTTAAAACAAACTAAAACAAAAATTGGTCAGACTTCAGTATAGGGGCATTTCTAGATCTACATTTTTTGCTTATTAATAGTTAGTAATGTAGTTGTTAGGATTAGGGATGTAGAATGTGGTCATGCAGAATATGTGCTTTATAAATACTAATAAACAGCTAATAATAGGCATACTAATAAAAACTAGTTAATAGTGAGAATTTCTCCCTATACTGAGATGTTACAAAAAATTATTGTGTGTGCTTGAAGTATTTCGTAAAATTCGCATTCCCATGTATTTGCTTGTTGATCAAACAGGAAATGACCCGTTCCTCACCAGTGAGCTTGCTTTTGCACCATAGGTCAAACCCTTTCGTTTTTCTTGATCTCAGCATCATCATCATTCCAACAAAAACATCATTCAGGCAGAAATCCTCAGCTCTGAGGGTCTTAGGGGTGGAAGAGGTATCGGAGCGGGCAAACAGGAAGAGGCTGACACTATAAGACAGTCTTTACCGATCTGACGCTTGAACCTACAGATGCATGTTCCTGATGCCTCCTCAGATCACGTGTGATCTTTTCCCTTCTTCTGTTGCTCAGTGAGATAGGGTCTAACCTTTCTAATGTTGAATAAGGCAGATCATGTGCGGTCTTTTCCCTTCTTCTGTTTCCATGTCCTCCAGAGAAAGAGAGAGAGAGACGACTACATGTTTTGAAAATGATTAGTAGCGGGCGAGTTATTGAGTGAGTGGCTGCGTTTAAGTGAAACTGATGAAATGGGAGTGTGTGCGTGTTGACGGCGAGAGTGTGTGTATAAGTATGCGTAAAGGGGTGAAAGGTTAATCCCTATTGATTCAGCAGCAGTCTACATACAGCACCGCTGGGAGACAGTCGCCTCTGTTGGCAATCAGCTAGCACAAATACATGATAAATCTTACTGTCTGCGGCCACTGATCGGTGCAGGCCAAGTCCGCCTTCTAAACACAGAGACACTAGTAAACAGCCATCAGAACCACGGAGGCGACGTGCTAACCGTTAACTCCATCTGGTTAACCACAGGCTGAAGAATAGTCAGCAGTAGAGAACATATGTGGGAATATAACATGAGGTGTTGGCGTGGTCGGATGCCTCCGGGGTCCAAAATGAACATTTGCCGCATGGGAGATGAGAGTAAACATTTGGTGACCTAATACACACCTGTCTATGTACTTCCTTTTGGAGTTCGTCTGTCTCAGTTTTTCTTGATGTAATAATAGACATGGAATGGTGAGATGAGCATTGAGCATGTTATCAGACTCCTAGTGCATTCAAAAATTTCACTTATCACAACTTGGCAACTGTTGAGCTCTACAACTAAAAAATAGAAGAACAAGAGTGTCAACTATCTACCAATAACTGCAAATTACACAAATAATCTTTAACACTCACAACTTTTGCTTGGACACCTATAGTGCTATTTAAATTGTATTTGCATGCAGTTAAAACAAAAATATAAATTGGTCACACTTCATTTGAAGATCCAATTCTCTGTATTATTAAATCATTAACTATGACTTTTGCCTCAGTTAACTACTAATTTGTTGCTTATCAATAGTTAGGAAGGTAGTTGTAAGGTTTAGGTATTATGTAGGATTAGGGAAGTAGACTAGGTTTGTTGAATATGTGCTTTATAAGTAGTCTTTAAAAATGCAAATATGCTAAAAATAGGCATCTAATAAGCAACTGGTTAATAGTAAGAAATGGTCCCTATACTAAAGTGTTACCGAAATTTGGAATCTATTGATTCGTGTTCATGGACACAAATTTCCCCTTTTCTCTGTTATTCATCACAAACCTTTGTTGTGTCACTTAGCACAACTTTCAATACACAGGCCGCTTATAGCCTTTATATTTACAACTTGATATCAAAGGAAGTACATATTTTAGGATGTGGCAAACCAATACCTTACCTCATCCCAAACCCTAATATCACACCATCAAAGGCTAATTTTCCTAAAAACGTGAGTTTACAAGGTGGCAAAGCAATGATAAATGTCTACCCTAAACCCGCCCCTTACCCTGATGTCACAGGGGAAAAGCCAAACCATAACAAAACATAAAAAAGAGATTGTTGGAATTCACAGGAATGAGGCACCTCGTAAAATAGGTATGAATTCCCATTAGATTGTTTTGATATATATTTATAAAATACCGCATATTAATAGACGTTAAATTAACACTCGTGCTGACTGACACGAAAAAAGGGGGAAATTCGCGTCAATGAACACAAATCAATAGATAACAGTTGGCAATGTCACGAATTCCTGTGAGACTTCATTGCAAGACTGGTGCAAACACCCCAAACATTTCGCTCCAGTGTTGGGTGTTGTGGTTGTTTGCCATGTTGCTAGTGCATTCAGTATGGTTGCTAGGTGGGAGGTTGAAAAGTCAAAATAGCGCATATCTCAAGTGTCTCTGCCAAGTCAACTCTTTACTTTAACGTAAAGAATTTTCACAAATTGATAAAGTCAACTTGTCTCAAAGATAACGTACAGCAGGCAACTGTTCTCAATTCACCTGCCTTATGTAAGTGTGGCTAAATAACACTACGAACCCCATCTCAACATGTATGGTGGTACATGTGTAACCGCACCCTATCTGACCGGCCCCAAACCGGCCAATGAGCGGTCAATGTCAGAGAAGGAAGAAGATCAATCTCCAGCCATATCATCAGCCTCATTTCGTCAAATAATTCCTCATCAACAATTACCCTCTCTTGTTATGAGGTGAACACTTTCATAGATATTTAATAAGCAGTGGTGAAAGCGGAGGGGTTGCTGAAGGTCATGGCCTCTCGTTACGAACCCAGACGATCATTACAAACGAAATAAACCAGCGGCAAACCTACGGCACGCAAACAGCAATTAGCAAAATGAACAGCGGCACTGATAAACTCATCCGTGAGCTATTGGATGATCAATGATGAACACAATATATGCAGCTGGATTTGAGATGAAACTGCTCGGAATTCATTCCAGGCCCAATGTGTGTCTTCGGGACGGTTGAAGAAACATAATGTAATAATGTTTGCGAAATCAATAATAATTCTCTCTCTTTCTGCCTCAATATCTTTCTTTCTCTTGCTTTTCTTTTCCGTTCGCCATCCGCCTCTTTCTTTGGCGTGCGCTCCTTTCCGTTCCCTCCCTCTCTAATCCGATCATGCAGGGAATAAGTGTATGCACCATGAACACATTTAATTTTCCCAGTTGGTTTTCAGCAGGCCTAGAGGTGAGGTTTAATAAGGATCAATGGCACTTTATCTAGGACAGGACCCACTTCACAGCATGCAAATTAAACACCAACACTTACAGAAGAAAGAGAGGAAAAAAGGAAAAGAAATGGATTTAATTAAAAAATGTAGAACCACGGGCTCTGGGAATTCAATTAAAGGATTTATGCAAAGGTTGGCTAGCTTTTGGTGTTGCAGTTACTGTTTGTATAATGAGCTTTTCATATTAAAAATCAATAGGTAATCTAGGGTGGGAGATCAACTGCTTACGTACATTTTTTAAATCAATTTGAAAAATAGTCCATCAGCCGCACGTCACGAAAAGCAGGCCTTGTTGGGTCTGGAAGCTGGATTTTAGGGAAAGCAGTCGGGAATTCTGGTATCGCGAGGACATACGACTGAGGGATTGGAGAAATCGGTTGGCAGGTTTGTGATCTAAATGACGCGTTTATTCCAGAAATTTAAACATGGTTAATTCCTTTATATGATCGAATTTATTCACGGTATTTAATAATATGTCAGTCTTGATTGTCAAAGCTGAGGCCTAGGGGTTCACACATTATACTCTGAAACCCTGAGATGTGGTGCTCAGGTTTGAATCCGGCTCATGATAATCTTACGATGTGCTCACAATATTTTTGTATTCATAAATTTCCACTTTACAGACAAACAGTAAAAGAGCAATTCCAGGGTTATGCACTTACAGTCTTGAAATATAAGTCTCAGATAATCTATTTATTATCCAAATATTGATATTTGTATCATCTCTAAACCCCGGTTGATAGAGTCTAGACGTCAGACAATATCAAGTTATACATTTAAGATTAGGAAAATGTCTTGAAAATACATATGGATGTTCAAAAACAAAACACGTTTTTGAGAGACAGCATACCTGTAGGATTGCTGTGAATTAAAAAGCACAAAGCAGAAAAAATAACACCCAACAAAACGAGAAGGGATGACTCTTCATAAACAAAAATGATATTTAAATTTTCATGTAATTATTTAAGAGGAATGTGGACTTTTATGGATGTGAATTCTTAAAGCGAAAGTTAACTGATGAATTGATGCTTTAAAATAAATAAAAATAAATAAACTTCAGACAGACCTAATGTGGATATTTAAATCACTAAATATTGACACCTGAGGTAAAAAACGATACGCTTTGTTTTTTCATTGAACATGGCACTTTTTATTTTCTCACCATTATTATTATTAATATTATTATAATTGCTATTATTATTATTATTATTTGTGTATAAAACCTGAAAATAAATGTTTTGACCAAAAAACATGAAATAATAATTAAGTATGCACGTGAATTTATTTAGAAGTTTTTGAATAAAATAAACTTCGAATCAATTCGAAATCGTCAACAATACGATGAGGTATCAATATATGTACGATGTAAATGCTTATGTGTATAAATGCTTACACACATGTTGTGAATCGCTGCTGCCTCTCTGAACCTTGGATGTCCAAATTCACTATTTTTCAGGAAATGGAAACAAACACTGTTCTTGATAAACGATTAACTACTGTGTAGTCAAAGTTGACGAGCACTTTTTTAATACTTTTGATTGCTTAGCACAACCCATTGAAAAGAAGGCTGCTTAACAACAATTGTGATTTATGTCAAAATGTAAAAATCATGAAATATGGAGATACAAGGTCTCAAAAAAAAACAGCAGCGGAATGCAAATAAGTACACACATTTATCATCAAAAGAGATCCAATATCACAAAATAATGCTGTGGCTTTTAATGTGTCTGTCTCATCACTACTCAAAGCAACAGAATCTTCTAGAACGGAATCGTTCTCCGTGTGAGTCAATGGAAGCCATCGTCTCTTTTCACGAGCATTCACATTGGATGTGATCTGGAGATCTGATGGTTTTAGATGAACATGGCATTAGCTCCGTGCGCTCAGATGGATGGGCCGCCGTGTGACTTTGACTGGGGGTCAAACGAGAGCGACATGACAGCTGCCGGGCTCGCCCGAACGCTGCCTGCTCGCCTCTGATTGGTCCTTTATCGATTCCGACACCTTCCTGGCCACATCAGCTGATCAAGCAATAAACTACTGGCTCGGTTTCTTCCAGCACAGCGAGTAGCTCCCTCCGAAGAGGCGCAAGTGTGTACGTGTGCGGTTGCCTGTAGGCCGACACTTTATTTTAATGAAATGATGTGTCTTTGTAGACTATAATCCTGGTGATAGGATTGAGTTGAGACACACATGTCAATACAAGCAAATAGGATTGCGTGCTTTTAGGTCTGAGATTGTCTTCTAGGCTCATGATGGGTAACACTGGGGACGGTGGGAGGGGGGGAATGAAGTAATATCAAGCCAATCAGATTAAAGAATAAAGTGTATTCTAGTCTAATGCAGGACGAGGCGTTACACTGTTAACATGCAAAGATCACACAGTCTATGTTTTAAATCTGCTGTCTGCACCGTGGATCCAATTTAACCGCAAAGGGCTGAACGGGTGTATTTGAATGTTAATACATTATTTTGGGGGGGGGTTTCTGAATTTGGGTCCAGGTCCTTGGATCCTAATGGTCTAAAAAACCCATTGTAGAGCAAAATATGAACAAAAACAACTGTTGGGTTAAATGAACTTAGATGATGTCCACAACTGACCACACAACCCAACATAAGATCATTAAACACAATGGTTGGCTTTGTCTACATTTAACCCAACCATGGGTTAAAAAGCATTTTTTGGCCGGGGTTTACATCACGTGAGGACAGCACATACGTGTTTCATTGTTGCACATCTCCTCCGATGCAAAGGCAAACGCATGGACATTTGGTAGCAAACCCCAAAAATGAGCCAAAATGAAAACCACTTTCCGATCTCCTCCTCCTTCCGAGTTGCTACCTCCACTAAGCAGTTATGCAACACACTCCAGATACTTTAAAAGCCAAAACTTAAATGTGAAGGGAGTCCAAAGAGGGCATGGCATCGACCACAGAAGGGCCAGTTTGGACATCACCCGCTATGATGTATTGGATAAATAAGTGGATCTTCTTCCAGGCAGAGCACTCTACTAGAACCCGAGACGGCGCGGGAGACGCCAGCGTTCTGGAAGGCTGAGTGAACCCGTTCTCCGTTCAACCTGCGGGTCCTAATCACCAATTATGAGCCTATTAGGGCTGCTGGCAGCTCATTGTGTCCCGCCGCAGCGGATGGGGCTCTGGGTTTAGACCTCTGCCCCGCTCCGCTGAGCGCCTGTCAGCCCCGGTTGAGCCGCCGCCGTGATAGGACCCGTGTACCGGCAGATAACAACGCCTGACCTTACAACCGGTTACCGGGGGACGCTCGGCACGCCGACAGGGCTCATCGCAGTGCGACAGCGGTGGGATAAATCTGAGCCGCTCGGGGTGACGAGACTTCATTAAAGAAGAGCGAGAGAGAGCAGGTAATGCCTCTGTAGTGTACTAATAGAAGCAGAGCTCTCGTTAGCCGAGCGCCAGGAAAGATCCATCACCGGCATCTCCTTCTTTTACTCGGCTTACAAGGGGACCGAGAGCGAGAGAGATTTAGGCTCCCATAAGGAAGCTCTGGCAGCGATCTCTCAGCAGGCCGGTTAAATTATCTCGCAGGCGAGAGGCGAGACAGTTGCCAATGCACAGAGGAACTTGTTAAAGTCTCCCTTTTAGAGCAAACCGCCGGCTAATGTACGACTAGCGGGCCGTGGTCAAAAGTTCAGCCCCTGCATATGTAAAAAGGTAGCGGAGCGCCCGGGGCTTAATCCCGAGGAAAATAATTGCGCTAAACTGCTGAAAGCACGCAGTCGGACCGGATCCCAACGAAGCGATTGTGATGAGGGCGGGCGTGAGGGGGAGGAGGCGATTGGGAGGCTGTGATTTTCCCAGCAGCCTCGTGTCCCAAAGCATCAAGCAGCTATTAGATGCCACAATACCCAGCCGTCTTACAAATGTCAAACCAAACATGCTAAAACAGCTGTTTGCCTACGCAAATGAAAAGGTTACAGGGGCGTCTAGGATGAACAGTACTTCACGTAAAAAAAAAAACAGAAGAATCAATGACCTCACTCGACATTGACCAAAACATCACATCAGCAATGCGTTAAGAGGAAAATAAAAAGTATTTGTGTAAAACATCACTGTAAGAAAACTGTCTGTACAATCTGTGCTCAGCCCAGTTTTATCTTATTTTAATTTATGGCTGATAAACCTAAAGCCTTTTCACCGTTAAAATATTATTAAATGGCATGTATAAAAATAATTAAGTACATGCAAAGAAAATTTCCCGCAGAATGCATCACGTTGTCTTCAAAATTGTTTGGTGCAGAACGGTCAAACTGAAGGGTCCAAGCTTTATACTGGTGACAATGGCGACGTTTTTTTTTTTTTTTAAATGTTTTTGAATGCTTCAAAACAAATGTCACACATAAAATAATCGATTATTTAATTAAGATGAAGAGTGAAGTTCATTAATTTCCCTTTTGCTTTGTAAAAATATAAGGCATAAATTCTGTCCTTTTGCACAGTAAGAGATGCAGATTCTCACACTCGCAGACGTCTGTTTATCAGAGAACATCACTACTGTTATTCCACCCCATCAAATACTATAAAGAGACCACTTTATAATCATGAAGAGAAAATTACTCCACCCTTATCAAAGCTAAACACATCAGCATGGCCCTAATGTACAACTGCAGGCCAGACACACACACAGAGAGAGAGAGAGAGACATGGAATAAAATATTTGATATACAGATTATGATTAGAGGACAGTCATGTGAATGAAAGCATTCTATCTATCAGACATTCACGCCTCGCCAGTCATTTCAACCAAGTCAGCAAAACGGAAAAATTATCTAAAAAAATTACAAGATCATTGGATATATTCAGTTAAATGAATGAATATGAACTGCAACATACTCAAACTCTTTTTTCATCGTATATATATACAGTTGAAAGAAAAAGTATGTGAAGCCTTTGGGCTTACTTGGATTTCTTCATAAATTGGTCATAAAATGTGTTCTGATCTTCATCTAAGTCACAACAATAGAGAAACACAGTCTGCTTAAACTAATACCGCACAAACATTATACGTTTTCATGTTTTTATTGAACACAACATGTAAACATTCATAGTGCAGGGTGGTAAAAGTATGTGAACCTTTGGGTTTAATAACTGGTTGACTCTCCTTTGGCAGCAATAACCTCAACCAAATGTTTCCTATAGTTGCAGATCAGACCTGCACAACGGTCAGGAGAAATTTTGGACCATTCCTCTTTACAAAAGTGTTTCAGTTCAGCAATATTCTTGGGATGTCTGGTGTGAATCGCTCTCTTGAGGACATGCCACAGCATCTCAATCGGGTTGAGGTCAGGACTCTGACTGGGCCACTCCAGAAGGCGTATTTTCTTCTGTTGAAGCCATTCTGTTGTTGATTTACTTCTATGCTTTGGGTCTTTGTCCTGTTGCAACGTCCATCCTCTGTTAAGCTTCAGTTGGCAGACAGATGGTCTTAAGTTTTCCTGCAAAATGTCTTGATAAACTTTGGAATTCATTTTTCCATCGATGACAGTAATCCGTCCAGGGCCTGAGGCAGCAAAGCAGCCCCAAACCATGATGCCCCCTCCACCATATTTCACAGTTGGGATGAGGTTTTGATGTTGGTGTGCTGTGCCTTTTGTTCTCCACACATAGCGTTGTGTGTTCTTTCCAAACAACTCAATTTTGCCAGTTTTGCCAGTAGTGCTGTGGAACATCAAGGTGCTCTTTTGCAAACTTCAAACGTGCTGCAATGTTTTTTTTGGACAGCAGTGGCTTCCTCCGTGGTGTCCTCCCATGAAGTCCATTCTTGTTTAAGGTTTTCCTTATTGTAGATTTGTCAACAAAAATGTTAGCATGTGCAAGAGATTTCTGTAAGTGTTTAGCTGACACTCTAGGATTCTTCTTCACCTCATTGAGCATTCTGCGCTGTGCTCTTGCAGTCATCTTTACAGGACGACCACGCCTAGGGAGTGTAGCAACAGTGCTGAACTTTCTCCATTTGTAGTAGACAATCTGTCTTACCGTGGACACATGGACATCAAGGCTTTTAGATATACTTTTGTAGCCCTTTCCAGTTTTATGTAAGTCAACAATTCTTGATCGTAGGTCTTCTGAGAGCTCTTTTGTGCGAGGCATGGTTCACATCAGACAACGCTTCTTCAGAACAGCAAACTCAAAACTGGTGTGTGTTTTTTATTGGACAGGCCAGCTTTAATCAACACATCCAATCTCATCACATTGATTGGACCCCAGGTTGGCTGACTCCTGGCTCCAATTAGCTCTTGGAGAAGTCATTAGCCTAGGGTTTCACATACTTTTACCACCCTGCACTATGAATGTTTACATGTTGTGTTCAATAAAAACATGAAAACATATAATGTTTGTGCGGTATTAGTTTAAGCAGACTGTGTTTCTCTATTGTTGTGACTTAGATGAAGATCAGAACACATTTTATGACCAATTTATGAAGAAATCCAAGTAAGCCCAAAGGCTTCACATACTTTTTCTTTCAACTGTATATATATATAAATTATTTGCTATATTAAGAGTCAGAATATAAAAAAACGAATATTAAATTAAATCCATACAACTTAAAGTATTGTTGTTGTTGCTGCTGTTGTTATTATTCTTGTTTATAACTATTATTATTGCTTATTATTATAATTATTACTAGTAGTAGTAGTAGTGTAGCTTTGTTATTGCTATTATTGTGGTTTATTATTACTATATTATTATTTTCCCCATTCCTCATTTGGTTTCCTCACACCAAAATAAAGCATCCAGATGTTTGAAACCTCTCCACCTTCAGAAACACTAAACTAAAAGAGGGTGTCCCACATTTAGATGCTGTAAAACAGCAAAAATAAGAGTTATTATTCTAGATTGCGCAGTTATAAATCACCTATAGCTTCTTGAGGAAGACAAAGACGTTTTACTGCGCTCGGGTGTAATATTGTTTGAGGTTCTTCCTGTCAACATTATGCAGAGCTGTGCAACCTTGAACAATTACCCACAATCCCATATGAGACTTCAAGCAATTAAAACGATAGCATCTTCAGAGCCTCATAACCAATAAATAAAATAACAGCTCCGGTTTGTGTTCAAGTCACTAATACTTGAGAAGGTTCAGGAGAGAGAGACAAGGATGTACACATTAAAAGAGAATCATAAATATATAAACATAATACAGTATATATAAATAAATACAATTAAAAGCCCCAAATGATGAATATAGTTACAATGTTTCTGTTACTGATGACATGGATGTATTTGCATTATGAATTTTGCTTTTCATCTAGATTTGTTTTACTTTGAATGTCTTGTTATATCTTCCAAATCTGCATTAAATGTTTATTCCTAAACACGAAACATATTTGCATTGCATGATGTAAGGTCTCTGCCAAAGAATGAGGATCGTAAAATCTAACCAAACGCCCTGTTGCACACAGACGTCCATCAAATAAACTGACAGCGGCAGATATGAGGGGTTTGAGTTATAACTGCACATATCCATCCCCATCTATTTATAATCAGGTGATGATGAGCCGGGTTGAAATACTGAGCACACTACCTCAAATCCTGCCTTGAGAACTTAAAAAAAAATTAAAACAAAGAATACATCAAATGCATTGTGTGGCCTAAAGCATATCAGAGGCGGAAGGAAGGGCCGCAGGTGCGAGACAGGCAGATACTTTATGATTTATGAGGATGTTGAATTTTATAGTTTGTCTCTGTAAGTGTATATGACTGTCCTCTTCGGGCTAGAACAGCAGAGTGTTGCCTACAGGAAAATCTGCCCGTCTGATTTATGCAGCGCTGGGGTACACGAGCCACGTTACACACACACGTGCAAAGGGACACGTACACACAAACTACAGGCCATTCCTGTACAAGAATCAAAGCACGAAGGAAACTTTTTTGGGCTACAAATAAATAAAAAAGTATCTATTTTAAAACAGACTATTTATTTTTTATTTCCTTTATATTGTATATAAATTGCAATGCTCTCTGTGTAGCCTGGGGCTTTTCCTTTATACGGTTAAAAATGAAAACAAATAAATAATTCTTCCTTTACACCTCGTGCTCGGTTGTCCCACCACAGCAGGTGAAAAAATTTAAATCTGTTCTTACCATGGACTTTGTGAAGGGTCGGGCAAGGGTGAAGAGCAACGTCATGAGCCACCAGCTGCGGTGGATGGAGGTGTACATCATATTCCCAGGATGCACTGCGTTACAGACGACGCCGTGGGGTGACATGCGGCGGTTGAGCTCGTTGGAGAAGAGGATGTTGCAGAGTTTGGCACGGTTGTAGGCCAACATGGACCAGTACTCCTTCTGAGGAGGCGAGAGGAGAGTCAGGTCCACCTTCCCACAAGAGTTCACCAGATCTGTGAACCTTCAGGAACATTAAAGATAATACAAGAAAGAGATCAGAGAAAATGGTGTATACTCATCAATCGAAAAGTAAGAAACCACCCTTCTTACTGATCCTTAATAGCCTTACATATACAATGTAAAATATGTATTTTGTTGGTCGGAAATTAGTTTGGAAGCAAACTACTTCAGATATCTGAAATGTAATCTTTTAGTTTAAGACGGAAAATCCGATGAAGAAAAATAACTATGTTGGGTCTTCGAACCAAAAAGATTGTATGAAGCCAAATAAGACCAGAAAAAAGTAAATAAATCTGACGAATTTTACATTCACTTTGATCTTAAATGGATAGTTCACCCAAAAATTAAAATGATTTTCTTTATTGACATTTATTCATTCCAAACTTTTATGATTTTCTTCTAAAGAACACAAAAGAAGATTTTTTGCAACTAAACACCCCCATTGACCTCCATTGTATGGGCACCAAACCCCAGAGATATTTCTCAAAATATCTTCTTCTGTGATTCACTGAGGCACGAGTCATTTATAGGTTTTGTTTCATATGTGGGTGAAAAAATGATGACACAAATTAAATATTGAGATGAATTTTCCCTTTTAAAGTCTGATTTCACAACTGGTAACTATAAGACCAATGTTCAAGTTTAGAAATCACCTTAAGAAATGTGACACGATGGGGAAATGAACTACATGAGCAGTCCAGGCCTGGTTTAATGCACATCAAAGCCCCGACATGATGTTCTTTAATTGGCTCTGACTAAGCTGTTAAACGCCAGATGTTTGACAACAGCCCTGAATGCGAGGTGTTGTATTTTCCTGACGTGTCCTTGTGCGTATGTAAACAGTCCCAAGAAACTTCAGCTCAATAAACTGTCCCTCCCCTAGTGCGCTTCTGCGCCCACAATCGTGCTCGACGTTTACCTCTTAATTATGCGCTTTACATAACAGCCAATCAAAACGTCACGTTCCCGTATGACAGTCTCCGTGCGGCCCGTTTGCCGTTTGACACCTTACAACTCTGCTTGGGTAAACAACAACATCTGCAGGCGTCTTCTGTCGGGGGCGTAGCGCTCTTACAAGCGCTAAAGGTGTGAACTGCGTGAGAGAGGGAAATGAGTTCATTCTCTGAAAACAATGATAATAGTGTTGAAGCATAAGCATAGCCAAAGGTGGTTGTCGGTTTTGTGCAGCTGAAAATGTGTCTACTTATAATTTAAGCTATAATATATATTTGTATTGATAAAGTAAATTTTTTATCAAAATGATTGATACAAAAATATACAAAAACTGATCACCTTAACCTGGTTTATGATAAATTAACTTAGTATATTATATTGAAATATAAATTGATTTTGCTGGAAATGTGTCGTTTGACTTCAACCCACGATAAATAATCTTGAATTTTATGTTTAAAACAGAGATGGTGCTAGAAACAGATTGTACACTGAAAAAGAAGCTGAATTTTTTTGCAGAAGCTAAGGTACCAGGAAAAGTAAAAAATGACATTTTTTCCTGTTTTTTTATTTATGTTTCTGTAATTTGACGGTCTTTGACAGCATTTCAAAATTAAATGAAAAATGCAGTAACATTTCTTAAAATTACAGGGTTTTTTGGACACCATGGGTCAAAAATCTGTAAAAAAAATATGATTAATATTTTGTAAAATAAAGTTTTGTTACAGTGTAGATTTTGCAGTTTTTTAATAGTTTCACCAGAAATTGAATTTCGGTCCACATTTATTCACCCTCATGTCATTCAAAAAAATGCATCTGACTCTTTCTTCATGAGAATACAAAGTCAAACAACAAAAAGATTCTTGTATGCTCATGATACAAAGCTATTAAATGTTTGATGTCAATTGGAAAACAACTCAAGCTGACAATGATTTTATTTCTTCAAATACATCCACCTCTAACATTCACATTGTTCAACTTCTCCAGTTCAAACCTGAATCATGTCGAGTTGGTAAATAAAGTCAACATTGACATTACAGTGTGAACTGTTTCTGTAAGCATCATTTTAGCAGTTACACATCCATCCTCACAGTAGCACATGTTGACCTCGTCATCATCTCGTGTTTTAGATCATCTACACGGCCTTCCCGGATAGGTGAATAAGTCTATTTTAGAGTCGGGGCTTGAAAAGGTCAGTTATCCTGGTATTTAATGACTTCGGTATTCAGCTTCGAAGAGACTGAAATATGAAAGCGTGACTCTATCCAGTGTGAGGTTTCAGACGTGATTTTTCTGTCTAGATATCAGTGGGCGCCTTGTTTGGAGTCGTGAGGCAAATACCATCACCCATCTGTTCTGTCACTTAAGCCCCAGTGCTATAACACTGATAAAACGTCCCTGTTGGTTTTATTTTTCCGTCCTCAATTTCTCTCACCTTCCCTTTTGCAGTGGCTCGTCTGGGGTGTCAAGGTTTAATTCTGCGGTTAAGGCTTTGGGAAAACATAATCTCTTTCCCGGGTCAGAGGTCAGACGGTGAGCTCAAAAGGCCACATATTAGAGGCACTGACAGAGATGTGGATGTAAGGTTTGGACATTGAAAATGATCAGGTGTACCAGAGTCAAGAAATAACTGTAAAGTTAAACGGAGGAGTTTGCTGAAACCGGCGGAGATTAGTGTGATAACAAGGAAGTGATTCTACTGTTTGGGGAGAGGAAATGAGACATCTTATTCTTCCAATGGCACCGAGGGCCAGATAATCTAATGGACCCTCTACTCGCCCACTGGAAAATGTGTTTAAAGGGATAGTTCACCCCAAAAATGAATAATTTCCACACCATTGCATTTTTCCAAGCAATATAAAAGGGGAATTTCTGCACAAAGTTTTCCTTATCAATTCAGTTACAATAAACTGTGAATAAAGCTCTCTAATATCAAGCAACAATAGCGAAGATTTCCATGTGTTTGTTTCACAAAACTATTTTAAGGCTTTAATTTTTTTTATGTAAACGGTTTCATCTTGACAACATAAACAAACGTTACTGTCTTTTGTGACCCCCAACTGAACTTGCGGTACACATTCACAAACAATAGAGAGCCTGTAGTTTATTTCTGGTAAGATTTAAAGAAACCAAGAAGAAACGTTACTTAGTTAAACTTGTCTCTCCAATATTTTGAATTTAGACTGCAATACCAAGCTCAACCGTTAGATGTCAATGTACCATACGGTTTCTTTAAATGCAACCGAACCACGGGACTTCAATAAATTGTTTATTTAATAAAATGAACATACAAAAAAAGTTGTTTATTTAATAGAATTATTATACGGTAAAATATTATTTCAAATTTATATTAAAATGAATTAATAATAAATAGTTATATTATTAGATACTAGCCAAACACAAACAAGTTAACGGGGGTCAGAAGCGCACTTCCGATGAAACGGTCTATAGTGGAGAAATCTTATGCATCCCTTTCGTGGTGATTTTTGAGCTTTTGAAACAGCAGAAAGCCTCAGAAATGTTAGCATTGCAATGGGTGAAATGTGTTTATGCTTTTCACAACCTTTCATGCACTACAAAAGAGAATTATTTTGAAGCGGATCACCAATTTTGTAAATGATGAGCTTCACTATCACAAACCTATTTCGCAATTGATAAAAATCTGTGCATCTGACCTCAAGAAACTGGACTGAACTAATGCTTGCATCGAGGCTTGCAAAATCTCCTGCCATTATTGTAAAAAGCATCACATGGCATCGTGTGTAAACCTCAGATTAAACGTGAAGCTGTAATTTGAAGGATCAGAGGTCATGTGAGAGACATCACAGAAAATATTAGAACGTCTCACCTGTGAGACTCCGAGGAGACCACCACCACCCGAGCAGGAGCAGAGCACCGCAAGACATCCTGCAGGAGCTTAACCAGGTAGAAATGACCCAGGTGACAGATCTGAAAGGTGGATTCAAGGCCGTCCTCAGTCCGACTCCACGGCTGCGTGCAAACGGCTGCATTACATACCAGAATGTGCAGGGGCCTTCAGAAAAAGAGGATGAAAACAATCAAATCACTCAAATACAGATACAGTAGAAGTTTGACCTTTTTTAAACTGTATCGCAAGATTAATGTAGTGAATTCTCTATTTAAGTGCATTTAGTCAACCAAAACAACTCCCCATAACAATGTGAACTACTAAAGGTGAAAAAATAAATGTGAATAAAAATATATTATCTATACTGTATACATAAATGAAACAAAGTAATGTTAAATATTCTAATTTCACACACTAATGCTGGGTTCACACCTATCGTGAATTAAGCTATTTGTGCGAGTAAATTACGTCAAAGTCAATGGAAAAACGCGTATAGGAGCGTAATTCTCATCTTCCGCGAAAGTTGAAAATATTTGTCAGATCACGTCACTCATGCGAAAATAATAAACTTTTCTTGCAAGTAATGAAGACCGTGGAAAGTGTTTGTTCACGTTTAGTGTGAGAGCCCAGGTCAAGTGCATATTCTATTTATTTCTCCGCCTCTTTTTTTGTAGTATGCTATTTATCATTAAAAAAGTCAATTTATTTTAAGATTGCAAATAAAAATTTTAGCACCGTACAATGAAAACTAGCAACTACGACTAATACAAAGAAGAATAACAATTGTGCAAATGTAAGAAAAATATGTAAAAAAAAATCAATCAACTAAACAATACTGCTAAATAAAACTAAAATAATTTACTTATAAATAAAATAACATTTACGTAAAAAGAAACAAACTGAATTCAAGTTGAACAAAATTTTCAAACACACAATCATCCCATCAAATCTCTTGCAAGGTCAGTCTGGCCTAACATCCATCCATCAGCAAGAGAAAGGTCAGAGATTTCTGCAAAGATCTTTTTCTTTGACAGAGTCGCTTCAGTGGTCCTGAAACCACGACCGTACGGCGAAATAATCTGAATCCACCCCACCAATTTTTAATTTCTTCCATTAGAATTAATTACGAAGCCCACGGGCAATTTGTGTACTCCATATTTAACACTGCCTGCACTATTAATTAAAAACTGGTTGCTGGAAAATTAATGGAGGAATTGTTATGCCCTGCTTTAATGAGTCTTCTCTATGACATTAAAAAAAGTACACTTCATATTTCCCTTCAGGTACTGTGCGGAACGCTGCAGCGTGCATCAGTGGAAACGCAGAGGATCATGGGAAATGAACAGGGGCAACTGTTACACCATACGGTTCTATTAGAAACACGCAGGTGCTTAACCGGCACTCTGGAGATTGGGTTGTGGTTACTGACATTTTAAACACAAAAGGACAAGCAGTTCGTTATTTATTTTATATATAAATAAATCCTTGTGCTCATTATTTGACAACTACTAGCTTGATGTCTAACGGCTAATTCACACCGATCTTACAAGCACAAACATACTCCAAACCAACAATCGTCACCAAACGGCAACATTCTAAATTCTTTATGAGGTTTAAAGAAAGCCTGACGTGTAATACATGTGAATAATAAATAATAAAATTCTATTCTATAGCAGTTAGCGTCATAGTTCACTTTGAAAATAAGCCCCTATTGACTTTCCATAGTGGAATAAAAATGACTATGTTAAGTCAATGGGGGCTTATTTTGAAGAGATGTACTCAAGTATGGCCCATTTACTCCAAGGCTGACCTGAGGCTAAATCACACTGAGTTTGTTAGATTAGTGTGAATTAGTGTTTTGCCGTTTGTTGGTTCAATGTCAATAAGAATTTAGAATGTTGGTGTTTGCTGGCATTTGTTAGAGTCTGTTGTCTTTTGCTGATATTGGAGTTTGTTTGTGTCTGTTGCCATTTGTAAGATCAGTGTGAATTAGCCTTGATACTATAAATAAAAAGATTTATAAATGGCTTTAAATTAAAAAGAATTACGGTGTCTACATTACAACTACAATAAAAATTAAGAGGAAAGATTGTCGGGATCATTAAAAATAGAAATGAAACCAAACGAAACCACAGGAAAACAGGAAACGAGACAAAACAAGAAACGAAACGAACAAAACGAAACACAAAACATAACACAAAATGAAACACGAAACGAAACATGAAATGAAACAAAACATAACACAAATCGAAACACAAAACGATACACAAAACGAAACCGGAAAAGAAATGCAAAACGAAATGCAAAACGAAATACAAAATGAAATACAAAATGATACACAAAACAAACCAAACAGGAAACGAAACGCGAACAAAAAAAGCAAAACGAAACAGGAAACTCGATACGAAACAAAACTAAAACAAAATGAAACAAAAAGAAAAACAATACGCAACATAAGGAAAAAAAGGACAAAACAAAGAACAAAACAAAAATCTAGATATTGTTGGGATCAATGTTTTTTTGACAAAGTATCCTTGGTCTAATAATTCTCAAAGATCTAAAAAAAACATCGGATAAAATGCCAATGTCTCTTCTTAAAACAACACATTAAAGTCCTTAACAACTGCACATTGCAGGAAGATGTGTTCGATTTCTGAAAACAGAAATGTTAAACCTTCACAGAAGATCTTCATCAGATGGTATCAAACACCATCTCTCACAATAAAGCACACACGAGCGCTCAGCAAAGCTCACGATCGCCCAAAGGGCAGCAAGATGCTCCAGGACCCATGAGAGCACTTCATCTCCCGCTGGAGAACACGATTCGCTGGAAACATCTGTGGAGGAAACAGATCTACTCTCCTCCTCTGACTGACAATCTCACAGTCATGAGCCTGAATCCTGACGACCACACATACACACTCACGCGTGTGTGCTCAGATCTCTGTAGAACTTAATGAAGCGTGGACTCAAAAAGAGGGAGTGATTGTACCTGAGAGAACACCATTAAACTTTATGACTTTCATGCTCGGCTTTGAAACCGTGTAATGGAAGAGGAACATGTCTGTGATCGCTGGCGAGCGGAAGAAAACGCGTCCCATGGGCGCTCTGGAAGACAGGAAGACTCTGGTATCGGGCAGGAAAATCAAGGGGTACTGCCACCCTGTTCTTCAGGCTTCAGGGGATGTGCCAGACGTTTCGCAAAGAAGTCGTTCACCCAAAAAAAATCCTGCCATCATTTATGCACCCATGCGGCTCTAAACGAATACGACTTTCTTCTGCGAAACACTAAATAGGATATTTTCTCTTCGCAATCAAACCTTGTTCATCGGTGTATAATCACTAAAACTAAAGAATTATAATAATAACTTAATATTCACAGTCAAATCAAATATTTGTTCAACTCAGGCATACAGAGCCCGAAACAAATGTGGTGACGTACATCAGACATTATTACTCAAGACGTTCTGGCATCACTTTTTGTGGATTCATGTTACCAGTGTGTCGCCATTTTTTTATTTGGATTCTTCACACATTTATTAATGGTTTGACATTTCCAAAGACAATGAATTTTTCATATCAGAGCAATTTCTTTTACAACAAAATCTAATATAATAAAATAAAAATAAATATATAAAATAATAATAATAAAATTATTAAAAATGATAATAAAATAAAAATAAAAAAATAAAATGATGCCAGAATTTTCAGATATATTTCTTTTACAGCAAAATATAATTTCATATAATTTAATTTCATATATTATTTTTTTATACTATATTAAAAATAGTTTCGGGGGAGTATAGGTTTAGGGTTGGGGATTGAATATACGATTTGTACAGTATAAAAACCATTACATCAATGGTAACCACATGTACAATTGTGGGTGAGTATGTGTGTATAAAACATAAAATATCAAACAAACAAACTTGGAGAGAAGGACTTGATCCGTGTCAAGTGGCCAGAACTCTTGGACACTTTAGCCAAAAACAAACCAACCAAACAAGACACTAAAACAATTCAGAACAACTGAAATGTAACGTGTGAACAAAAATGAGGAACACCTTAGGCTTTGTTCAGAATTGACTTCTCTTTTGACAAGAAAAAGTTGACAAAGGCAGCGTTTGGATACAGCAGCCGAACACCATGACTCAGAGGCAGCGTCTGTGCACGAAGGCATTCCAGAGAAGCAGATAGGCAGCGTAACGGAAATCTATTTGAATTATAAACAGAGAGAGTCTTTGCAATAACTAATCGCATATTACATTACTAATTTCTCGCTAGAAATGCAACCAGAACTTGTAGAAAATTTAAATTAAACTTACATTTATACCAAAATATGCTCCAACGGGCGTTTAAAAAAACGCAGAGGGCGTTTTCGAAAACACGGTTTACTCCACAGGATTATAATGTAAAACAGATGCAAGCAGCTTCAAAAAAGAAGTCAAGTCTGAACACGGCCTTATACATTATACTGACACACATGCACTTCATGGGCAAACAAACACCAAACACATTTTCTTTGTGAATTGTCAGATTAAGTTCTGGTCTATTGTTACTCTGGTGAGAGAAGACGGTAGGATACCCTAGATGATGCTGTGGAGATATTTTAAGCTACGGTAGGCCATAACAAGCCTTCTTAAAAGGCAAACGGAGTTAATTTCTTTCCTAAACAAAACCCCTCTCTCCAAAAATTTGATTTCTCTGGCCGATTTGGAAATGAGTCTCGGTGGAAAGGAGAGTTGTTGTTTGTATGATAATCCTAAAGTTGTGTCCTATGATTTAACAACTCTCGCTCATAGCGCACGATCGTTCAGAGACGGCCTCCCGCCAGGCGTGTCCTAATAAGCAAAAAGCTAACAAATGGTTTTAATAGCTTAGCCCATATAATGTAAAAACTCCCTTTAAACTTATTAATGCGATCAGGGGGGTCTTCCGCAAATGTGCAATTTACACATCATGGCGAGCGGGGGCGGTAACGACCGAACGGGGAGGAATAATGCTCCATACTTACTTTAAAGAACCCCCAGGGCACGACCTTTGACCTGAGAATAATCTCCAGCCATAAAAGAATGATTGCTTTTGTCCTCCTCCACTCTGACTGGCCATCATTAAGGGGCCGCGTTTATGGGCCGCAGAGAAACTGTGAGGCTAACAGAACGATGCTTTAAATGGACACACACGCTGTAAACTGTGTAGCGCGCTACGAGCTAACAACAACCAACGCCACCCAAAACTGTGTCATTACCACAGGGACGTCGGGCTAACAGCAGCTTCGTAGAGGGGATATCACAGTGTTATATCAGAGCACAAATCTGAATCCATGGTAAAGTGTGAAAATCTCTTTAAACTCCTGTGTATCAAGTACAAGCAAAAATAAACATTTCTTAAACGGCTTACTTTTTTGTCTTACCGTGAAAATGTTCTATTCATTTAGTCAAGAGTTTTTCGTGTTGTATTGTTTAATTATCCATTAATTACCACTTTTTGTCTCAACTTTGTTTTTGTTGACAGATGGGCATCCATACAGTGTTCCAAATGGGCTACAGATGATGAGATCTTTAGCCTAGTAGGCGTAACATATAGAAGCTATTGCCACTAGCCACAGACACAGCCGTTACAAACAAGCCACACATTAAAAAGTGATATGAAAGCAATTGCGAATGAATGGATGTGTGTTTGATACACATCAAAGTCTCTTTAAGGAAAGTCATTTTACTCAGTGGTCATCTTGATAATACCCTCAGGCTTCTACTTTCTACTCATGTAAGTACAGTGCCCATCTACTTGTGACAGGTCATATCAAACACCACACTGACCAATGTATTTTCTATGAGGATATACACTCATATATACATTTCCCTCGCATTAAAGCTGTAGCTTTATCAATATTTTAACAATAACGATAATAAAAGGTATAATAATTATACAATATGAATAATATCATAATAGTATGGTAACAGTATTGTCAGTTGTGAAACAATGGTAAAAATTACTATGGTTTTATTAAAAATACAGTAAAACAATAAAAAGTGATGGTGACTATAATAAACCATGGATCATTTTCGTAACTGCGTATCTGATGGAGATGATGTCCAGCCTAATTATTTTTGTCATATTTTACCATTAAGTTGTATTTTGCATTAAACGAAGTAAAATCTTTATTCACTGTAAGGTAGCTTAATCGTATGAATTAAGCTACAAATTTTATGATGTAGATTTTGCAAAAAAAGCGCAAAAAAAGGTAATAATAGAGGCTGAAAGCTAATCATGCTAAAACATACAAATTATTTCGTCCACATTTACAGATTTAGCTACTTAGAACAACACATACAAATTGCCGTAAGATTGTGTTTTATGGTCCAATGGTTCATACTGGCATTGTAACGCTTGTGTTGTATTACAGCATGTGACTCACAAACCATTTCCCTTATATAAACTCTAGCACTATTGGTTTCATTTTTTTATTTTTCTGTAACATATATAAATCTTACAGTATTCATTTAACATGAGGATGTGTTACAAACTTTCTGTTTTATTTTGTTTGTGCGAAGTTCTCCTGGACCAGTGTTCTTTACGTTTTACCAAAGTGGTCTATATGAACCTGTCTTAAGCCCAATATATGGTTCTGCGTTAGACCTATGCCGTAGCCAACGCAGAGCCACAAACCCTACGCCGTAGCCTGATGCACACCTCTCCAAAAACGTAACAGCGCGTCAACTCAACGTGGACCCTATCACTGCTAAAGCTTCTCAAACGAGCTGCTTCTTCTTCGGCTCTTGTCTTTGTTACACAAGTGTACACAGGTGGACACTGACGTCTAGTGGTTATTGCCTTGCGACGCGGACAATAGCATAGAAGTATAAATAAAAACCAACACGTAGCCTACAGCGTAGAGGCTATGGCGAAGGTCCGACGCAAAAGTAAAAATCGGGCCTTAGAGGCGGAAAGGACTGTCATGTTCTGCACAAACAGTTTGGTGTAGTTTCACCGACAGTTATCGTCAACGATTTATACCTCTCCCATTGCATTTCTCTTGTTACAAATTACCCTAGCGTGAGTAAATTGTGTCCACAAACGATCAATATTCACCAAATGCTTGCCAAAAAAAGCCGCAATCAAACATCATCACAGATTAAACATTGTCAGCTGGCTCTGCGGCATATGTTGTGTGACTGAGTAAATTAACCGCTGCAGTACCTGACGTGAACAAAAGAATGATAACAACATGGAAATACCTTCACATACAGAAGGCAAAGAACAAAGGGAGCACGACACAGAGAGGAATAAATGAGTGAGGGTATGGGGTTTTACAAATGCTAAAAAGAAAAGAGCGAGCACAAAAAAAGTAAAGAACTGTGATTGAATTAAGCTCGGATGGCTGTAATTGTTAATGTGTGTTGGAAGCGCCTGCAGACATCTCGATAGAAACAGAAACAGGAAGGCGTGGCGTGGCGTGGTCTCACCAGCTGCCTGCTGCCATTCACACCTGAGCACCTCTCCATTCTGATGAGAATTAATCTACTCCACCTCCTCTGGGACACACACACCCATACACACATATACACACATCCTGGGAATAGCTAATGAAGAGATACAACCTTGGCAGGGGAGAGAGAAGATATTCATTCATTCACTCCCTCACGTGCTCGCTGGCTTGGCTGCAGACACGCTCTGGGGTTACGTGCAAAGGGTGTATGTGTGTGAACATGGACATAAGGTGTGTTTGAAGGTCCTGGCTTGAGCTGATGAGGTCATAAAAGGTCAAAGCCAATGGGATGATGTCATTTTATCAGTTTCGTTGTAAATGTTTTGCCAAACCGATTGTGGTTGCGAGTGGTTTCCAGGATAGGTCCCAAACGTTATAGGTGTCTGGACCGGAAAAAAACGTACACAGACGAAACTTTAAATAGTTTGGTGCGGTTGTTTTGTCTCAAGTTGCTCAGAGTGATGTTTTTTGTTGTGAAATATGTTTTTGACAGTAAGTTACTCTAAAAAAGTAATTAATTACTAGTTATTCATGACATATTCAATAGTGTAATTAGATTAATGTACAACTAACTCTGTCCAAAAAGTATTTAGTTCCTTATTATTAATTACTTTCTATATCCTACATCTTGATTAGAATTGATTTAATGATAGACATGAAACAGCTTATTTAATTCTTCAAATAAATAATATTAAACTACATAAAGAACTCTTATTTATGAACCAAAGTACTAAAAATGTGAGAATTATACATTGAAGCACGGATTTTAAAGTGAGATTTTAGACAATTCCACTATTGCACACACATATATTACACAGTATTAAGTTTAATAAAATCTAAAGTAGATGTAATTCAATTACAGAAAATCCCTTACTTGTCTTTTTCAAGAGAAAAAGTGATTAAATTACAGTAACTAATTACTTGGTTACTAGTTATACCCAACACTGGTTTTTGAAACGATTAAAATGCCCCATAACAACTACATAGGTTTTGTAATACACAAAATCACACGTAAAACGGTAATGGCATATAAATATAAAAAATGGAAAAGTTAAATTACATCCTTGTCCATGTTGTTTACACCGACAACTCCCAATTTGTTGTATAGTTCTGGGCAATTCCGTGAAAATGTCAACCTTACCATGAAAAAAATCACATTTTTAACAAAGGTTTTTTACTATACTAACAGCACATATATCAACATTTGGTAGTTCAAATACCCATGTGAGGTCTCTCTTCAAGTTTTATCTTTTACTTCAGATAAAAGTGTTATAGTCACATCCATACCGGTACACATACCTCATAAATAGGCTCTTGAAAATGAATGTAAAGTAACTATTTTATGTTCTACACTGTAAACCCTAATGTTCAAAGTAATTAACTAGTTTGTATTTTACCAACTTAAATATGAGTTCATGTAAATAATTCTTACTTTTGAGTTAGTTTAACTTAATTTCAACAAGTTATTTCAAGACGATTGGTTGAGAATTCATTTCTGTTCCGACCATCCCCTACGTGAGACTGTATTAGGAGAGTGCATTTGGAAATTAAGTGTTACTTTTTTAAGGAAAAAGCCTTTTTAATGATGAATGTTCATTTATCTTGGATATTTAGAAGAGTGTTGTATTTTTGACTTTTGGGGTTGCCATTGTTCAGAAGAGTGGTGTTTATACTGAAGTTCTCCTTTTTTATACATAACGCATGTTCATTTCCCCTTTTTAAAATAGAAAACTATATTTTTCTAATGTTTAAACTCAATCAACAAGGATTTAGTCAAATATAAACAAATTGTGAGTGTAATGGTAACAAAAACATTCTCTGAACGTTTATATGTCACATCCATAATGCAAAATGTGATACCTTTTTATTATTGTTAACAGTGCAGGCTCATTTTGGGGATCTGAACAGTAACACAATGTCACAGCAATTCATAAACATTTTAACAGGTTGGTAAACAGTATGAATTTGTCGATTTGTACTTTTAAATACGATCTGTGTTTGTTCAGTTACTAGTTGGGTTTTGAATTCTTACGAATTTCAATTGTAGCATTTCATATGAATTAGCCTCCTTGTAAAATAGTTCCCATGAGATCAGGCTGCAAACCCCTAAACAAAAGTGTTAAACGTTGGCAGGTGATTCCTCCTCCAGCGGTTGTGCTTCTGACGGGAAAGAAAGCTTAAATGATGTGGTTTGTTGAGGAAACGTGTGATAGTTTGACTTTTGTAACAAAGGTTCAAAAGGGAATGTAAAACCCCAAACATGGTTCAGTAAACGGTGCTAAACAAGACTCATGGTATTTTTTTGGTTACTCCTGGCATTTCTTTTTTGGTAACAACAATGCTGTGCGAAAGAAACATCTGTACAGTGTACATCTAAATACACTTATAAATAATGACAAATCCCCTCTCAAAAAAAACACCAAAGGCAATGTGTTGTGAGTAAAGCCTAATGCACAAAAAGAGTAACAGGGGAAAATACATTATGACTGGGTCATGAGAGGATGTCACTTTTTAAGAGTCTGTTACAGCAAGATGTCACTTCAATCTACCAAGTAATAGATTTTTACATATAATCCCAAACATATTGGTTTAAACTGGGTTTATACCTCCAGCTATACCCTGAAGTCCATAGGGTCTTTTCTGAAGTCCATGAAGCATCAGGTCCTGTAGGGTGGTAGACCTTTACATTGTCCAGACACACTGTCTAGTTCAATGTGCAGTTTGACTGTGGGTCACTGGGCCAAATAAATGATTTGGGTCCTGAACGGCACTGAACTAATGGGTTAATCTCTCTTTCTTATTAAAGCCTATCAGCTTCTATTATGAGCTGACCGGCCGTGATGTGTTTTGGAGAGTCGAGAACCAAGAGCGATTTGCACAAGACTGAACAGTCACTTTAACCAGTCAGCCTCGACAGAGAAGCACACACACCAATACAGAATACATGTGAATGCAACCCCGAGAAAAATCCAACAATTCTATGTATCCTAACACACATCAATCCCATAATGCATTGCAAAGGACGCATTTTATTCCATTATAAATTAAATCTAAACCTAAAAATATTGTTTTTTTTGCTTAATAAAGTATAGCTTAAGTATAGCTTTCACTCTTAATAAAGTAAAGCAGTCTTAGCTTAGCAACATGCTACTGCCAAACTCAATAGTGAGTCGCATCTGTGATGTACTGTGCTTGTGAGATCTCATATTTACAATTGATGCTCAACCAACACATTTTACGCAATCCAGTGAGATGAAGGACAAGCATGTGAAAAAGTTACGCTCACGGAGGTAGGGGGTGGGGGTTTGGCTCTGGGACAGGGTGGGGGTCACCTCCAGGGGTCTGGCTAGTGACCAAGCTGCTGCCATGCCCCGGGGCCGGCCAGGGGCCAGATGAGTCCTGTAGCCTCTCGAGGGCCTGGGGGCACCGGCGGTATCTCTGTATGCCCCACACGAGCAGGACGTCATCACTGTTACTGCAACCCACTAAATATGGACTGTGGGCTGATGGAGCTGTGAAGGACGAAGCTGTGCCACTGTACAAGAAAATAGATCCAACGAGGACTAATGGACCAGAACCAAAAACACAATCTGATTTAAAACACTTGAGAACTAAGATTAAAGCAAAAATGACATATTAAATAGAACTTCATTAGTTTTCAGTGAAAAAAATATTATTGTTGTTTATCCATAACATTAGTGGACTATAAAGCTGCAATTTGCAAATTTTGGCTAAAAGTACGCTTAATAATGATTTTTTTGCTGTCGGTTACGATGTCACACTTGAGGTCATTTTCGATTTTCCTGCAATTTTATATTTCAAACAGAAACAGTAATATAGAGACAAAATGTAAGGATTGAATAAAAATAATATTCATTTGAACATTGAACATGTGTAGCCCATATGACTCAATGGAAGCACAAAGTCACTTTAAAAATATGCATTTAAACTGTGTTGATCATAATTCATCATCATGTTCAGAACTTCCCCCCTGAAAACAACAGTCCAATAACTTACAATGAGTCTTTCAAAGCTCATGTGAAACGGCACGTCCTCGCGGCGCGGACAAAACACTCTAGACACGTCTATATTAAATCATAATTATACCTCATTAGCCTCATTACTGATCGCTACAGCTCACCATCACAAAACTAATGAATGTTTACAGATAAAAACACTATTGATATGATAACAGAGGACATACGAGACACGCTAAAACAGTTAAATGCTTTTTCTTTAACCATAATAAATAACATTGTAACATGATAGTAATACGTAACAGTAATATATGATCAAATGCTAAAAGGTTGTATATATTAAAATATGCACAAAAACATATTCAAGTCATTATTTGCTTATAATTAAAGATTATTATTATTAATTCATAAACCAGCCAGCAAAAATATAGCACTTACTATTTGTAATAGTACAATGTCAACTTACATAAACATTGCATTATAAGCATTGACATTTACATATATCAAATTAAAAAAGGTATACATTTATTTGATCATTTTGTTCGGACTCTTTGAGAGTGAATGTGGGTGTTGCTCAGCTCTCTTCCTGTAAGCCGGAACAGTAATTGATTTAACTAGGAGACTGTGAAGGACTTACCAATCTGTGCCTTTGAGATTGATGGAGTTATGGCCGAGGTTTGGATACTTATTTATTGACCACAGAGAGGGACGGAGGGTCACAATGAAAGAGGGAAGACCTTTTGGCCCCTTTTCTGATGTGATGGTTTGGTAATGGAGCGGGGGGGGGGGGGGGGGTCGGGCGAGGGGGCCTCAGACCAGAGTGTACGGAAAGCTTTTGATAAAGGCCCAGACACAGTTTCCGTATGACCGCCGTGATGGAGTAAACAAGCTTGAGGAAATGCACCGCAAATCATACTTTTAATGATTGGTGTCATTCATTTAGATGCAATCTATTTTAATTTCATTTTTTTATTTAATATTCTTGTATTATTCTTTAATTAATTATTTGATTATATTATTAACACATTTAATTGTATTTTGTCATATTGTATTGGCCCCTGTTTTATTAGATCATTTTTTTCTATTTTGATTTAATTATACGTTTTACACAAGCAGTCTGGAATACGGCTCATGTCGACTAAGCAATCAAAACAAGTGCGATGACATCACATACATTTTCTGTGCTTGTATACTGTTTTACTCACAGCTTCCTGGCTTTGAAGGCCTCTGCAAATTCTCGAACACTCCTCAGAGAGGCCAGATCCAGGGTCATGGCTTCGACGCGAGCTTTGTTCTAGTGAGAAAAGAAAAGAGCAGTAAAAAGAGAGAAACCAGTCAAGATGTTGGCACAAAATACATCCATCACTTTCACACGGCTAACAAACTGAAAGCCAAGGCCCAACACATCCCACCACCGAAAGTCTCGGCTATATCTCACGGACGCTGTGAAAAACAGCTCCATCTCGCTTGCCCTAAATCAGGGCAGCGTTTCCAATAGGGAATGTTGCTCATTGGCTGGCTGGGGAGCATCTCAATATCCTCTTTATGGCATTTTTATGACCCTCTGCGCTGCCTGTATCCGATCTTTCCTCTGTGCATCCTGTGCTTACACTAAGTAAACGGTGAGGCAGTGGCTTCCTTCATTCATAATGTCCATAATGGCATATAGAACAGGCTGGAGGAGATAAATAATGTATGAGCGAAGCCAAATCCACAGTAATGGCCTCTCTCAGTGCTGGCTTTTAGGTGCACCTTTGATCATACCAGAACAAGATCGATATTAAGGAAGACACATAAATCACTCAACAAAGGAAGGATCACGGCTTCGCTGGTCAGAGGTCAGCTGAAGTTTCACTGAGGTAAGGTCTGTGGGAATTCTGTGGTTTCCCAGTATACATGCAGCAACGGCAGAGTTGCACAATTTATTTTTATCACATTTTGTTTGTTTATGCTTTGATAAGTGAAATGTGGAGCTCTTTGGTAAAAATCAACCCGTACTTTAAGTCGCACAATGACAGTGGGATAGTTTGAATCGCCCTGAAAAAGCAAGTTTTATGAAAGTTGAAGAATCTGTAGCGCAGCTAGAGTAGCGCAGGGATGACATATTTTTTGTATGCAAAACTCATAAGCGAGTTAGCATATTAACACTCCCGCTTCCATTGTCCCAAAGTCTATTGGTTGTTTGAACGGGCTTCTGGTTAAACGCCTGAAGGTCTGTGGTTAACAAAGCCGCTATGACATAAAACACACCAGTTATAACCCACCAGTGATTATGGCTTTATTGTGTCTTAAAAACGGCGGTTGCTAACAAGTTGCTAAAAGCTACTACATCCTTTGGGGATGCATGGATTAAAGTGAACACAATTCTGCTGACTGAATTTAAGTCCTTAAAGCGACACTTTATTTAAATAGTCGAGACCAAAAGCGTGGTGTTTGAACCGCTTTAATATTGCCAGTTTGCATATTTTAAAAGCTATTTTTAATCTATGAAAAGTGATACTTGCATTGACAAATAATCAACCATCTACATTACTTTTCTGTGCATGTTTTTTTTTCATCTTATAAGACCAAACAATGTTTTTTCTGAAAATCTTAATAAAGCAAAACCATTAAAACCAAAATAACTTTTTTGTGCAGAAGTCTCACGAGTGCTTTTCACTTTTTCTGCCTTTAGTCTGTGAAACTATATTCCTGAAGCTTGACTTCACCTGACACCCGCTTCAGTGTTTGACTAGTTACAGTGTCTGACAAACTCTTCCATGACGACACGGCGCTGCTTATCATGTGACACACAGCAGAGCTACACCTGCGTATGACTGTTGTATTGCTTACAAACACTAACACAATTAAACACAATAAAAACATGATGACATAATAAAAAACATGATTTTGGAAAAATGTTAAAAACGGATTTCTTATAATAATAAACATTACAAGGTTAAGGTTGTAAATAAAACAGATTTCTTAACAATTGCCTTATTTTAATGTAATTATACAGAAGTGTCCCACTGACTTTATTATAGAGTAGCTGTAAGTATAATACACTGTAAAAGCAATATCCCTCACATTCATGCTGTTGTGCTAAATATAAATAAATGAATATCTTTCAGAATTACATAAACTATTACTTATTACTAGCAGAGCAGCACAGCAATGCGCTGATAAAGAAAATCTTGGCTCCGTTTCATTTACTTTCTGGCCACAAACAGCTGTGTGCTAAGTTAGCAGGTTCCGCTAGTCCTGCACGCAACCTCTGATGAGGGAATTTTTGATGAATGACTGTATAAACTCTGCTAATATTACAGTGGGGTTAGGAGACATGGGGCAATTTAATTATGCCATGTACAGCACACCACCAGGTTAACAGGAAAAGCACCCCATCAGCATTTCTCCTATCAAACGCACGTCCACCAACCACTTACACTTGCTAATCAGCCTCTGCGCAATTAGTGGCGTAGACCATCAGGACGGCTCGCGCACTACACCGACAGAGCAATCATGTCTAGTCTTGTCATACGCCCTCGATTGCAAACTGCAAGATATACAATAACTGTTCAACATCACTTTTTTATCAGATTATTACTGTCCAATGGGGCCTGACTAATACCTGGAGACGTGTGTTTCAGCGTTATCAACAACAAAAAATTAGGACGCTTGGTTATTAAAGACCATCAGTATAATATTAAGTGGAAGTTGTGTTGACCCATCACAATTATCAGTTGATGACTCAAACACAAAACTTGTAGGCACAAGCTTAAATGGCATTATATTGATGCATACTTTGTACAAAACAAAATAAAAATGTTATGAAATGATTGATGTGGACAAAATAATAAAGAAAAAACATTCAAGGAGCCCGAAATAGATTTTACACTCTTTCAATACTTTTAAAATGCGTCTAGTGAGAACTTAAGAAGTAGCTTGATCTAACTAACATGAGCACTTTTTCTACAACTATTAGACAAATAATGACTATATTGATATTTATTTTTGTCACAACACAACTTCCACAGTAACATTTGCTTTATTCCATAGTCTTTATTTGTTTAATATTATTCTAAAGTGTGGGAAAATATGAATAACTAAAAGAGTTAGTGACTGTTAACTATTAAATACTAGTGTATATTTGAAATGCTACATTTACATAACCACACATTTCTTGTTCTGTTATTCTATGAGTCCCAGTGAAATAAATAAATAATCAAGTATTACTTTTAATCTTAAATGATGTATGATAGACGGCTTGGGCGGAGCATGTGTTAACTCCTCCCCTTTAACTGTCAGTCTGCTGGCGGTTCTATTTAGAAATGCAATGGCTGTTACTTCCAATCTAATCGCAGTGAAAAAACAAGCCACGCCTACATTTTTTTCTCATTTGAAATTCTGTTTCACTCGGAAAGCATCAGAGTACTAAAGTAAAAATCGCAACTCCCCGTTCACTGGGACTTTAAAATCGATGTATTATAATAACTCCGTCCTCAATCTCAAGGCAATTTTTGGCAGTTGTACATGCAGACATTATTTCGCTCATTTTAAGCATGCCAGACATTGTCATAATAACACTTTATTTATGGTCATGCCCTCAATAAAACTAACAACTCATTATATTTTGCCTTGCACAGATGTGCTATGCATTCATCTCTTAAATGATGATATATGAAGAAATATTTCAGGTGTTTTAAAACATGTATAAAACAGTGTTGTGCTTTGTAATCAATTTATATCACTTTCCATCCCATCTTATAATATTCTGAATTTCGGGAAAGTGAATAAAGTCAGCCCGACATAATCCTTCAGGAAATTATATTTTCAGCATGTAATTATATTTGGTCAAACTTATGTTATAAAAATAGTATTATTAGTATTAACAAAAGCAGGAGGAAAACTAAAACAAGACTATGTATTATATCTATGTTGCTTTATCTCACTCTAAAAACATTCAGTCGTGTTTGATCAAGTTACATAAACCTATATGATAATATTCAAAGCTCAACTGATGTTTATTTATTTATCTGCATGGTGCTGTAGCTCTTTATTTCAATCAGGCAAATTTTCCTGTAGCCGAGCTCAACCAGCCCATATTTCTAAATATCTAACACACCCATGACTTAAATCCTTTGGACAGATTAGAAATGATTAGTCGATTTATAAAGGTAGAACTGAGTGTTGAGTTTCCAGGTTTTACAAGCATCTGCCTCAGCGTGAAAAGACAAACAGGACCGCACACAAAGTCTTCGCTCTTACGGACAGGCTGTTTGTCAGGAGCACAGAGCTACAGCATCTTACAGCTCTTATTTATCTAAATCAGGTTTCGCTTGTGTGTCTGCAGACCTCGACTGGAGCTTTGTGATTATGCGATAAAAGCGAAACACAGACAGCCCGTCTTTACTCTGAAACACAGCCAAAAACTACACAAACACACACACACGAGAGAGAAACCGCTGTCGGAGCAAATGGATAATTGTTTTATAAAGATCTGAATGCCTGTCTGCAGATTACAGTCTATATTCAAAGTCATCCATCTATTAGAACCTCCACACAAATGTGTGTCAATGTTTACTAGTGTATAGGACTATGAGGAACTAAATGTAGACACTTGACAAAAAAAGAAAAGTGAGTTAAAATGGTGCTGACGTGAACTTTGAACACAGTGAATTGTGAGTGTACAGAACAGATGAGTAAAGATCAGCGTCCATTTAGAGGGATGAGATGTGGTGTGAACGAGAGGCAGTTGTGTGAGTTATTGCGTGTCAGGCTCAGATAGCCGTGTTTGGCAGGTGTATGGCGTGTGAACACTGAAAGACAGGAAAGAACAGCTGCTGGTAAACACACAAGAGGACAGATGTGAAGACTGATGACTAAATGATTTGGACAGATATCAAACCCAAACAGGTAGATTTGATGTGTGGTGGTGTTGGTTAACAGACTGTCCAAGTCTGACACAAGGCAGTCTCGCGGCGCCAAAGCTTTGACTGTCTGGAAAAATATGTCAGCTGTGACTTCTTGACCTCAAAGAGAACTGGAAATCTTTAAAGATGAGGGAACACGCAGTTTCTGCCAATCTCATATTAATCTTGAGTACCTATGCAGTAGTATTGCATTTGTCGTATCTTCGAGGAGTATTTATTTTATTCCTATTTACAAAAAAGACAGATACAGCTGTACGATTACTTCCAGAAAAACACGAGTGGCTGGAGGCATGCAGAGGGCCGGAACTACAACACGAGCACACAATACATCATCGCATTGTTTCACTATAAGTTTGTGTTGTTTACATTATGCACGTACGTGCCGATTGCTGACTAAACACAGACATATGACTTAGTTTGACTTGCCTCTTGCAGTTCATGTCCGGCATCTTTTAGTGCTGGGACCACTTCATCTATCAGATACAAATAATCCCCAAATCAAGCGTTATATGCACCTTTATATAACATTACTCACCCAAATGCAGTGAACAAACAAGCACAACTAAACTTCCGTCAGCGGAATGAAGTGGCATTGATGGGCGTGCTCTTTCTCACATTGGCACGTTGGCGTGCTCTTTCCCTCGCTTAGTGACGCATGGGCGAGCTTTTCCAGGAGAAATGTCGAATAAGGGACTAATGCTGGGTTCACACCAAACGCGAACAATCGAGTACCACGCTCTTTATTACTGCGGAAAACGTTCATTATTTCCGCGTGATTGACGTGATCTGACAAATATTTTCAAACTTTTGCATTCAAGTCATTGCGCCGCCCAATTCGCACCGCTTGCAGCGAGTAGGCGTCTATACGGGTCTTTGCAATGACTTAGCATGTCATTTACTTGGGCAAAACACTTAATCTTCATTTGGTGTGAACCCAGTGTTAGAACACTTATTAGGATACGAGAGGGTGTCGAGCACAGAAATACTACATCATATTCAACTAGTTTTTGACAAGTGGACGGTGTTTAGTTTGAGGACACAGCACATTTAACATTGCAAAGAAGTCAGAATGCTTAAAATAGCATGTTAGCTTCGTCAACGTTCAAATTCATCTCAATGGCACTTGCTTGGCTGGCAAGTAAACAGAAATATAAGCTTTAAATTATGTTGCCTTTACGCATGTGACCAGTAATCTTTGAGCAAATTTACATGAAGACCAAAAATGCATAAAAGGTTTTAAAAAAAATCCTGATCTGGTGGTCTGCAAATAGTTATTCTCAAGCCATCTATTGTGAAAGCCATTTAAAAAAAAGTTGTACAGAAATTATTGGAAAATACTGTAGGTGATGCATAAGTAAAAACTATTTAACTTTGTGATCAAAATTTCTGTTCAACAATAACTAATACACACCAATTATCTCATGGAAATACACATGAAACAATTTGAAGCTACATATAGCTGCTGTCCTTCCAGAACCTCACATCTCCATATTTCCTATTTTCCATCATTTTTATAAATCATTATTATTAGTCCCACTTTATATTGGTCACTGGGTTTTGCAAATATCTAACCAAAAAGTATTAAAAAGTGCTTGTTAACTTTGACAACACAGTATTTAATCATCTATAAAGTATAGAGTTTTTTTCCATTTCCTGAAAAACAGCAAATACAACCATATAAGGTTTTGGAAGTATGCCGACGATATCTAACAAATCTAGTTATTGTTTATTCTCTGTAGGAACCCCTTGCTCATGTATTCCCTGATACAATCACTCTGGTACATTCTTCAAAAAAGAGCCAATCCAAGCACAGCTTGCAAGTTTGGAAAGCTCTTGCCGTGTGCATGTGTGAATATCCATTAGACGTTTTCACAAACGAGCACAAAAAAACACTGTTATCCATTAGCTGATATTATAAACAAACACTCAGTCACATATCATCTACAGGACGCATGCAAATATACTTACAGTACACTAATTGCTCATACAATCCCACAGGAGCAACTTGAGGTTAGGTGCCCCGCTCAGGGGAAGAGCAAGAGTTTTATTATTAATTGTCCAGTTAGTAATTGTCCAGGTGGTCAGCCCACCTGATACGGAGTCTGCAACATTTGCACAACCAGCTCAAAGTTTAACCATCACGCTGTATAACTGTGTCCCTGTCAAATCTGTAAAGAGCTCAAGCAATCGATGGCAATGTAGCCCAGAGCTGTCACAGAAAAATCCCACGACATCCCCAAACATCATTCATCAATGTAAAACTGTCTTTGACGGAGACCTTGTCAAATCTCACAGCGCATACTCACCCTATGAACTAAAGGATGTGTGCCAGAGCAAGTATGGAAGACAGTAAATGTGTTTACAGGCATGAGCTTTCTCAGATTAACTTTTATAATATTATAGTCCACATGAAATCAAAACTATTGTCTCTATTTTGTGCTGTCTGATGACGTCAGTTTGACACATTTGTTAACCCCTTCCCTCCAACATTTCTTGATCCAATTCCTAATTCTAATTCCCAGTGGTAAAAAACAAGCCACACCCTCTATTTTTCTCATTCAATATTCAGATTCACTTGGGAAAACATACAGAAACCATTTCACAGGAATTCATAACGTAAATTATGAGGTGGCTAATTCGCATACATGCTGTTAATCTCATGTAATTTAACACGATTTGCTTTTGCACTGTAGTATCAAGCAGAGCCATTAAAAGAAAGGGTTGCGACAAAAGAAGTTAGAAAAAAAATCATTCATGGGGCCTTGAGATAGTTCCGGGAAGTTATGTTTTTTTATTTAATTCTTTTGCTCTTTCATATTTTTGTTCATTAAACGACTCATTAAGTTTATCTCAATTGACCCTTTGCAAAACCCCGCCCCCCTTCATTCCTGTTGCTATGTCCGACAAGCTATCGGTATCCACAATGCGCTTTCGCTGTAAATTTGTACAATCCCTGGAGAAATAGTGAAGATTTTACGGAAAACTTACACAGAAAGGTCTGCGATACGCATTCGAGTGATACATTCAGGACTTGAGATAACTGAAATAATTATTCCTATTTTTGCTTTCACACCAGCAGAAAATAACGTTGCATTTTATTCTAAACTCGCATGATGCAATATGCTGCTGCTACTACTGTCACACAAATGTATAGCTAACCTTAATGTGGTGTATTAAGTGTTTAGGTTTACCCCGAAATTTGAATAAATAACAATTTTTTAGAGACAGAGAGTAACTTCGGGTAGAGTTTTGGTCGGCAGCGATCCTTCTTTGTGAAAACGAAAGTAAACTTTTAAATATAAATTCAGTACAGATAAGAATAACGGTCCATCAGTGTCTTAATCTTTATGTGTGTTAAATACAACAAAGACAGCTGTTGCTTTACAACTTGCTGAAAATGTCTTTCCTTCAAAATGTCACAGCAAATGCTTCTCTCTGAAGGCTGAAAGTGCGCTCATCACATCACAGAGACGCAAATCATATCTTGTGATTCATACATTATTTCGTACATGAATAATTCCAACAATATCGTGTCTCGTATCTGTATTAGTATAGTGATGTGACCTCCGCTATTCTCCTTCATTTAGGATGGTTTTTAAAAATGGTAACTTAGTTACTTTTTTCGAATAATAGCATTGTTTTGTACGATTCATAGAAATGTATACAAATACGGATTCACCACCTCGTAAAATAGTTACAAATTCTGGTGAGATGAAGTCAATTGTGACCTCGCTATGGCACACAGACTTCAAAGTCAACATGACGACAGAATTGATTCATTAACTTCAACTTATCTTCAATGAGATACAATTCCTTTTTTTTTTATTGTTTATTTAAATAAATTTTCACTGGATACGAAAACTAAAAAAAAATGCTCACTTTGTCACATCTATTTGTTCGGCTGTAACATGGACCACTGAAAAAATGTAAAAAGAAGAATAAAAACACTGAATGAATTCAAATCCAACCACTAGCGTGGACCTCATTTTATGTTTTGACAACCAAGAGAGACAAAGACACTTCAAATTTGTCTTTCCTGCATTTTCAAGTTTTTATAAATAACTGATTCTGTCAGATTTCTGTCGTACATGCAAACACCCCCAGCGCAGTGTGTACGTGTTCAGAAGCAGCGGTTAAACTCCCTTCAGATGACGCTACACAAAAACACCCTGCAGTTGTCATGTGTTCATCGTGTCTGATGTATGTTTCATAGCGTCGCTGTCGTTTCAACCCAAAGTACATGACGAACAGCGTCATAACGTCTACATGCCACATGACACTCTTGAATCAACTGTATCATTCCACCAAAATCTTCTTTGCTAAGGGCTTATATTTGATATATGCCTGATGCATGTGAAAATTGAGGCGCTGATAGCAGGAAATGGTTCGGATTCAGCTGACTCCCCAGTTTAGGGACAGAAAGAGGCTCTCAACGTATTTTAGCCACCCAGCGACATCAAACTCTTTTATATATGTAGTTTATAGGCTATAAAGCATTACTAAGCAGTAAAAAACAAGCGGGATATAATGTGGATGCCGGGAAAGCGATGGCAGGAAGTGGGAGAACTCTGGGACGCTTCAGTGACTGACGACACCTGCTCCTTGTTTAGCTACGGTCCCGGTTAGAAGGAGATAAATTGGGTTGGCGGGAGCCGGCGGATGCCGAAACGTTGCTCCAAAATGATTTGATAAATGTATGATGGAGATGCAACAAACAGGTTTATTTTTTAAAGCACGAGCTCTGGAGGGTTATTCCTCAGCCCGCGCTGCCCCAGCGGAGCAAGCGCAGATTTATCACGCGCCGGATGAGAAGAGAGCCCGAGTGAGCCGCGAGGACTAAATTTGACGCAGTGTTGGGGGTCCCTGAAGTAAACGGTCACAGAGACAAATATGTTTTTTCATTAAGGATGCGATGGATCCATTCTTCAATCATGTGATATGGTCTGATGGTAATCAGGAGGTGTAAAGACACAGATCGAGTACTCATATGAGCACACAGCACAAACAAATATGTTTTGGGATGAACAAACCATACAAATGAAACGGAAATAGGTTCGGTTGCCTGAAATATTGCAAGGGGCAGTGAATCACACCTATTTCTAAATGACACATAATTTAACATTTTTGTATAGTAAAGACTGAAAGAGTAAACATCAGTAAAAAAATCATTAAAAGTTAAACATATTTATAAAATTAAAATGTATATTTGTATATGAATACAAATTTCGATTTTGATATTCAGACTGAAAACTACATAATATATTAAATCTGATTTATATTTATTTAAACTCAAAGTTTACTTCAATAAATTCATTCGCATCCAAACATATAACAGTTACAACTATTTAGAGAACAAAATTTTGATATTGAGACATGCATCTATTATTTAATAGTGTCTAAATTACAGAAACATTAATGTAAAGATAAGAGATGACAATATTAAAAAAGGTCATTAAATTCATAATCCATGGCAGTTTCCTCTCAGACTGTAATCGCTTGACAGCTACTAGACGAAAAGAAACAACAGCGTGTTTTGTAAAAGTGGAGAACAATGCAGCGGAGCAGAGAGAGAACACATGCAACACAAAGACTCGGGCACAAAACCAGGACGCCTGCGCAGATTGAAACCTCGAAGAAAATAAAGTTTATTGCCTGGAAAGAGGAGGGACAAGCCATGTAAAAGCATTAAAGCAACGGAGGTGAACAATTAGACAGATGGCCGAGTTTCAGAGAAAAAATGCAACAGAAAGAGAGAGAGAGAGAAAGAAAGAGAGAGAGAGAGAGAGAGAGAGAAAGAGAGAGAGAAAGAAAGAGAGAGAGAGAGAGAGAGAGAAAGAGAGAGAGAGAGCGAGAGAAAGAGAGAGAGAAAGAAAGAGAGAGAGAAAGAGAGAGAGAAAGAGAGAGAGAGAGCGAGAGAAAGAGAGAGAGAGAGAGAGAGAGAGAAAGAAAGAGAGAGAGAAAGAGAGAGAGAAAGAGAGAGAGAGAGCGAGAGAAAGAGAGAGAGAGAGAGCATACATGGATGAGAGTGATGAAGAATTTTATGAGAAGCAGGTGCTCATCTCTTCAAGGGCACAGTAAGAGAAAAGAGAGGAGAGAGAAGTACACTGTTAGTGTTAAACGCTGAGTGTGCACTGCAGAAGCTGCGAGCTTCACTGTGACTTTGCTGCTGGAAACTTCACACGGCAACATAAGATGCATTCATTCATTAATAAAATACGTCAAATGTGGGTAAAAATAGATTCATTTAACATGAAAAAAAAAGAAATATGCCTTCACAAATAAAATGTAGCTGAAATTACAATAAAAATTGTCAAGAATTTAAACCATTTATTGTCCTGGTTAAAGTATTATAAAATACATATTTTTATTCAAAATCTGAACCTTTGACTGACTACTAAACAGGAACCGAGTAAAAAATAAGTGTAACCGTCTTTGTGAACATCTTTTTATCTCATTCCAAACAAAAACAGTCAAAGACAGCACAAATAATACATTTCAGATGCTAATGTGCAATTAGATAAAGAATCTTGACGTGGATTATACGTAAAGAACAACGTGATAAACACAAATGTAAGACAAATAACAAGAAAGTGTTCATGAACATGTTATTATACAGCAGCGTGCACTGGAACTCTGGGTAATTTATCTATGACAGCACAAAGCTCTGTGCTTTTGTTTCTCTACTTGTTCTCTATGCAGACTGAAGCAAAAAGGAAACAGATGTAAAGTAAACAAGATATTTCCACACAAAAGCCAGCAACTTATTCACTAACCACCTGCAATCCAAGTTAACCAGGCACTAAACACCACTTTTCTGTGTAAATTAGCTTTGTTATAGATGGAAGTTATTCCTAACTCAGAATTGTAAAAAAAACTCAAAATGTCTACACAATAAAATATTTTAATGCTTAACATGAACTGGGAAAGCATTATTTCGTTTAAAAAATGGCCAAGTAAGAAGAAATATAATTTTGTCAAATGTTTAAATATAAGCCATCTTGGATCCTCATTGGAGGTCAGCTGGAGCCTCTTGTTGAGAACCACTGATCTAAGGCGTTGCTAGATGTGTTCTGGTTGTCCACCAAAGCATTGAGACACGTGTATGTTCATTTAGTTGCTTGTAACAGAAGCACCACATGGCAGTTAGTGTGATGTGTTCACAGAATCTGTTTTTTTGTCCCTGTGTCAGTCTTGATAGTTCACACAAAACTGAAAATGCTTTCATCATTTCTCACCCTCTTGTCATTTAAAACCTGTGTAAAAATATTTTGTAAAATGTTGTTAACTGGCACCCATTCACTTGTATTGGTTTTATGTCTAAACAATAGAAGCGTGCCACCGCTGTCAACCTTCCAGCTACCAACCTTCTTGAAAATATGTGTTTTGCTCCGAGGAAGAAAGAAGGTTATACAGGTTTGAAATGACAAGGTAAGATTTTTTTTATCACTTTAATAAGCCCTGCAGGTCTCAAGACTCACCTAAAACGGTCGCATTTGTAACCAAAAATATTAATGTGGGATTTGCCACTGGCGACCATCCAAATTGACTCATTTTATATTGGATGCACTTGGACTTTTCCCCGCACACGCAAGCGATCTGCTCTCCATTGTTGGGAGTCTTTACAAAAACACTGCTGCACTCACTGGACTGACGTTTGGAGCTGCAGTTGCTGCATTACGCCACAATGGAGGCGCTGTATCTTTATCGTCACAGGACAGTTGTTTAATTTCCTGAGCTTTAACTAGTATTAGCTGTATTTCTCTGTTGTTCAGATGAATATGGTTTCTTTTGCATCTAAGTACTTTTAATTTCTTGAGGTTTCCCAAAATTAACATGACATACATCAATGCAATGTTTAAAGACGTGCAGCTGGCTCGTTGAATCAGCGTTTAAGTGTAGCGAGTTCACCAGTATGAATGCACATCATCATCAGAATGAATCACAAACAAATGACTAATTTGAACCGATTTATTTAAACAGAATATAAGAGATCAGGGAATCATTTAAAGCTCAGTGAACCACAAGAGAACGCAGGATGTGAATGAGTTATACTCATTTAGTAAGATTGGTTTATTCAGTTGGCTATTTGTTACTAAAAAGTTCGTTGAAAATGATCTGTTTTTAATTTTAACCAAAAATGTTTGGATGATTAAATGTAATATCTAATATTTGAACTTACAAATTTTTGTTGTTGTTTGTAAAGTGGTAAAGCCACTCACAGTAGGCCTACATGTTGTGTGTATAAAATCCGGATGGCACCACCTCCGCCACATTCTGAGCCAGGAAGAACACTGGATAACTGAAAGTATATGATTTAAAAATGTAAGTTAATGATAAGTGGCTCTTAAAGTGGCGCCTGTTTGTTTCCCTATAGGAGCCAATGGCTCTGCATGACTGTGAAGAAGAATTTCAAAACATTTCTGATTGATTGCTTTGCGATAATCTGAAAATGTATGACATTATTTATTATGCAGAGTGCCAACAAACATGTGCTGTAAAAATAGTACACACCTGACTGAAGAGGAGAAAATCAAGCATTCAGTACATGTGTCCCGTAAAAAAGCTTAAATCTCCGTTTGAAATAAATGTTAAATATAAACGTATTATTCATTCTGTATGTAAGCGCTCATACGGAGATTTTATGCACTTAATGTCAGATAATGAAACCCATTATGTGTTTATCAAGCTTTTATTAAATTCATTTAAATGGGGTCAAAAAAAGACATTAAAATTACATGCGACGGTGACTCAGGTGTGTGTGCGGGAATGTGTGTGTCTGTGTGTGTAGCGATGTAGAGAAAGGGCACCTTTTAAAAGCAATTAGACCAGTGACTTTGAGCCCCTCATCTCACCTGCTCCATTATTATTTGCCTTTGATGAGCGCCGGTCTTTTCTCCCTCTCCAAATCACCTTCTTTCTCAAAGAAAGGGAAACAGCGGGAAATTTTCTGTGACCTTGCCGTGACCTGACCACACAAAATTGGTCATCAACTTTTAAGACTGTATTTTATCATATATTTTTTAAAGAAGGAGAGGAGAAGAGAAAAATGGGCCGCGTTGCCGCCCCATAGATCATTCTGTCACGATTATGACATTCCTTCATAAATACCCACCAATCTCTGCTCCACCTGGCTGCTTCGCTTTCAGGCCCTCTGGAAGTGCCTAATTACTCCATATTCTCTCTCTCTCTCTCTCTCT